>PVJO010005383.1:0-99138 GCA_004026905.1 Hystrix cristata | reverse complement strand
AGTATCAGAGTCAGGAGTAGAAATCCCTTTTGGTTTTCTGTGTGTAATCATGACAGATAGAGGACCAATTGCACATTTTTCTCAAATTAGAAATATTCTTTGTGGGTATTTTAAAACCTCTTCATGGATCTACCTGTTCTTGTGCTCATCATTTGAATGATGCTGTTCTGGATTTCTCCTGGAGCGATAATATCCTGGCGTTGCATGAAATGATATTGCCTATATTTGCACAAACCCCAAGTTCACATCACTATTTCAAACTATTCCTCTGGGCTTCAACCATGTGCCCAAATACTGTATAAGACACCCCTTTAGACATTCCCTGTGCGCCTAGAATTTAGAATACCCAATATTGAAATTTCCATGTTCTTTTACTGTTTTTCACCACTATAAACTCACTTTCTTACCTTTTTGCCTGTCTTAATTAGTTATGATGGTTTTCTCAAAGATTCTGTCCTAAACTATAAGCTTCAGAAAATAATTCTTCATTCTTATATTTTAAACCTACATGATTTATAACTATATGTGCATATATAACAATACATATATAAATCTACTCCCATCAATGTCCATTCATACACTGAGGTTTCCCTAATTTAAGACAAATTATGTCTCACACAGACTTTCCCAACCTAGTGCTAACTCAGGCATAGAGAATGCTCAGTTTCTACCTGCTGCCACTTTCCCTTCTGACACACAAGACAATCCTCACTTTTTATTATTTGAGACTCCAGTGAATCCAGATACAGTATCAAAATCCTCCTCAAACCAGTACTCCATAGAGACACTACTAGACTTGGTATACAAATTTAAACCCTTTTTCATTTTCTTTCTATACTTCTCTACTAAATGATATATAAATAGTAAAGATCACGTCACAAAGGGCAATCTGAACTTTCACTCCCAGATTTAAAAATCTGTAAGAATCTCCTCTTGCTTACAAAATAAAGTAACAGCTCATCGATTGAGAGTACTAAACCTTTCACAATCCAGATCTAATGGAAATTTTCTGATTTACCATTAGTGACACAAATATTCTACTCTCTCACAGCAACCCTTTTCTCTCATTCCTGAAATCTGAAAGCCTTTATATTTCCTTTGTTCACGTTATCACTTCTTCCTAAAACTCCCATCTGTATTCACTACCCACCTGTTTAACTCTTACTTTCTGTTATCCTGTCTCATCTTCTCTCAGAATTAGTTGATCTATCCACTTGATAGCCAAAGCGCTTTTTGAACCTTTAATAGAGCATGTATACTGTGGTAGACTTATTGCGGTCAGCTTGAGTAGGAATGCCCAGCGGGACTGAGTTGGCGGCTCTGGGCGTAGAACATCCACCTGAGGATTGTTGCTGACACAGCATAAAGGAGAACGGGAGCAGAAGATGGCAGCCAGCCGTTTCCCAGGAGAAGCTCTGTTGCGGGAGCTCGGCTGTTCTCATCTGTTCTCGTTGCAGAAGGGGCTCAGGGCCTTGCTGTCATCGGGGATGGCTGCTGTTTGCTTTGGGGGAGCTCTGGCCTTCATCTCTGCTGTGAGTGTCATACCCTGGCTCCAGTATAGATTTCTTCAGCCTTTTAGTGCAGGGATGGACTTACATAAGACATTGCCATGGGCTCCCAGCCCTTGATTGGGTCTTTCGGGTCTCTAGTGCATAGACAGACATTCGGCACTCTTCCTGCATTTGGCTTGTGTGTGAACGTTGTAATGTGTAAGTGTCCTGTATTAAATCTGTTCTCTTGTAAACCACTGACTCTAGAAAGGTAACATACAACTACTATTCATTAACATGTTTTTATGCGTTTACACATATGTCTGGGAGATTATTCCCGCTAGTAATGTGCCCTGATTCAATGCAAATCGCCTAGCAGGTGCTCAATTAATATATGCTAGCAGAATAAGTAAAGGGGGCAAACTCCTCTTTGGGAAGAATGACAGGAACAGTTGCTTATTTCTAGTCCATCGTTAATTCAAAGAACACTTCTTTTGAATACATACTCTGTGTTAGTCATTGAACGACATCCATTGTGAAAATCTGCAGTTTCTTTTAAAGCATCACGCTGCATCTAAAGCAACAAGAACCAAGAACCTCTTTAAGTAGCTTTTACGCCAACATTTCAATCTGTCATGCTCCCTTCCACGGGTGAAGGAGCTGTGAACGCAGTATTTGGCTCTGAGGGAGTTATGGCACAATTCTTGGCTCACCTTGATAAATATTGAGCTTGTATAAATTACTCGGGAGAGGCGGATGATGGTTCTCTGGGCAACACACACAACCCCCACTCCCCTTTTTGCAAAGACATAAATCATTTATGAATAGAGTCCCACATGCTCTATGAATGAGTCCCTTGGATTCCGAGATGACTGATACTCAAGTATTTTTCTCATGTGAGTGCAGCAAGCAGTCCAACTACATGAAGTTACAATGCCCTTTTGTCCCAGTAAGGTGAGAGATGCATAATAGGCTTTCAGGGGTAAGCATCGCATATTTCAGAACAAACACCATTAAATGCCACTGCACATCTGTGTCTTTAATAAAGCTGATGGCAGGGGACACTTTTTAGACACATCTCTTGTCATGTTCATTCAATTTTAAGTTTTAGTTGCTGATGGAAAGAGGAGGGTTAGGGGTGTGTGTGTGCAGAGGGGTGTGTGTGTGTGTGTGTGTGTGTGTGTGTGTGAGATTGTGGAGAATTGGTTTTCTTTGACTAAGTTGAATTGAGCCTTTGGTTCCATCTGCAAAGTTGTGAATAGCACAATGAGGGGTCTGTGTGTGGTGAGGAGTCATTAAAATAAAGAACCCAAGGGTAGCAAACATTGGTTTTCTCGGATTCTTGTGGTAAGATTAATAACGAGAGTGTTTAACCTCTGGGGATGTCGTCACTGAAGGGACAAGAGGAGGGTAAATAGACAAACCGACAAATAGCTTGTGGACTCTTGGCAGGAGCTGGAATTTGTCATTGGAGCTCACACAAAGGGTCAAAATGCTGAAACTTCTCGGGAAAAATAAAAGAATGTGACTTAGGCTTTTTAGGTACTTTCATTTATGTGACTTTCTCTGCCTCGACTATTTTGTCCTCTCATTCCAACTTTTCCACATTCTGTGAATTTCTCTATTTCTTTTATAATTTAAGTTGCATATAAACCCATGACTTAAAGCATCCTATCTTTAGGAATTGATGGACAGAAAAATCTTTAATGAGGACTCAGAGACATGTATACCGGGAGAACTATTACAGAATTATTTATAATGGAGTTAATGGAAAACCAGAAGGCCTATAATCGGAGACTGGCTAAAAAGATTATGAAACCTTCCTGCAAAAGAAAAAATAGAGCTGTTAAAAAAGAGGAGGCAGATATAAATATGTTAGGTGGGAAGTCGTCTGAATTGTATTGCTCTTAAAAAAAAAAGGAGGGGGAGAGGCTGCAGAACAAATCAAATAAGACTACCATATTGTGTGTATAAACAGACACAGTTTGTGATGGTAATGTCTTAAGAAAGTATTATAGAAGATAGAGGGTAAGATGTCACTTCTTACATTAAATATAGCTGTCTCAGCTTAATTTAACGTAACATAAAGAAGTCTGGTTTTGTTTGGTTTGATGACCGAACAAAAATTTAAAGCTTACTTGTCTTTAAGATTCGAGCTCTAATGTCTAAAAGCCAACTTGCAGTCTTGCAATACAGCAGATTTTTGTACCAATACTGCACGCTTGCTGTATATTGTTACAATATTATGGTGGGAATAATATTGTACTGAATTTGTCATTTTTACTGAAAGGCTGTACTGAATTTGTACTGACAAGACTGTCCTTCAAATCCAATTCTGCCACCATACTTGCTAGCTGCAGAATAACCTCAGGTCATCATCAATATGTTATATACTCAGCTACATTTTGCTGTCTGCAAAATGGGAGAAGCAATGCTATCTGAATGAGAAGTTTGGAAGCCGTAAAAGGAGAAGCAGTAACATACTGTTTGTGTCCTTAGCTTGTGCATCCTGTAACATTTTAATCCCACGATGGTGGGAAATACCACCTGCATTAATTCATTCAATACACAAAAGGTTTAGAATTGAAATGTCTTCAAAGGAACCAAAACTCAGCAGGTACTGGAGGATAAAAGGGTCTGAGATTCAAAGACCCAATATTATCTTAACACTTATCTAGAGACTTGGCGGCTCCAGGATATGTGAATGCACTCGACCTCCTCCAGAAAGTCAGGACACAGGACAGGAGGGATGTGCCAAGCTAGGCAGTCTGAGGGACAAAGGGTGGGTGGGTGTGAAGCAGATGGGGAAATGTATTTTTTTTTTTGGACTGGGAATATGTTGGGGAACTGGAAACACCACCAGAGCCATGTCCTTGGTGCAAAGCCACTGGCTAATTAAGAGCAGAGCCCGAGGGAAGAATGTACAAGCAGTCACATCCCAGTTGTTTAAAAATGAATAATCTTCTGGTACATATAGGAAGCTCTAGAATTAAGAAAAATACTTACCATTAAAAAGACATAGAGTCAGGCATGTAGGTGCAATCTCAGTACTTGGGAGGCTGAGGCAGGAGGATTGGTGTGAGTTCAAAGCCAGTCTGGGCTCCGCAGGGAGCTCAAGGGCAGTCTGAACTACGCAGCAAGATCCTGTCTCAAGGTCATAAAATTTCCATGCTGAAATAGGTTTTCGAAGTCACTTGACAATCTTTCATTTTATAGAGGGAGAAACTGAAGACCAGGATGCTGAACTCTAGTCATTCATCCATTCAGACATCCTTGAGTTACCTCTGATAAGGGCCTCTGGGTTGTTCCTAGTCCTAAACGTCAGGGATAAAAGGAGGGATGAGTTCATTTCTCTGGCTGCACAGGGGTAGGAAGTGTAAGGTATTTTGAGATAGGACATGGTAAGTGGGGATGCGTAAAAGCTGAAGAAAGGCACTTAGGAAACCTCATCAGGAAGACATAGCACTGAGCTCGCTCTCACAGGATTTCTGCAGAACAGGGCAGATAACATTGCAGAAAGTGTAACCAGGGAGCATAAACAATACCGTAAACACACAAAATCCGGGCAGAGCTGGACAATTTAGCAGCCGTGAAAGACCACCTGGTCAAGATGAGATCATACTTCCCCGACATCAATTCCGTACCTGAACAAAAGGAATCTTAAAGGTGATGGATGGATTCTTATTTTCTGACACATATTTAGTAAATAAAATCATCCGGTAACATCTTATGGATATGGCATTCTAACAACTTTACTTTTCAAAGAGCACAGGAAGAAAATAGCATGAATAAATATTAACTACTTAATTCAGATTTTTAAGGAAAGACATAATATCTACGTGCAAGGTAAACTGGTGGGTAAAATGGTGGAAATAAAAAGGGAGGTATTTTAAATCATGCTAAGTGATTTTGCACATCATTTTACTTACTATTTACAACAACCTGGTTACCTCATTTCAGGAACGAGAAAGGACAAGGCTCAAACACGTTAAGTAACTTGTCTGGGCCACAAAGCCAGAAGCTACTTTGTGGCTCAGAGTTCAGGTCCTGGATTCAGCATTTTCTCTCTATGATTGTTTTTCCCAGGAACCCTGGGAAAAAGAAGTGGTGGCATCCTGGAAAAAAAAAAAAAAACAAAACATAAAATAAAAGCAAGAAAAAGCAAGTAAGTAAATTCAAAGAGTCAAAAAGAGGGATTAGGGTGTAGGTAATATTCCATGGATAAAGACCAAAAGAATACAGCTTATGAAGGAGAGGCAAAGTTTTTCTCAACACTGTATTATGATGATGCTCAAATATATAGTACATAAAGTTAGAATTCTACAGCACACAGCCATATACACCATGATCTAGCATCTACGATGAACATTTTGCTATGTTTGCTTTATCAAGATGGTTTCTTTTTTGGGGAGGTTGCTGGGGATCGAACTCAGGGCCTTGTACTTGCTAGGCAAGCACTGTACCACTTGAGCTAAATCCCCAACCCAAGATGGGTTCTTTTTAAAAACATAAGATTCTGATTGTATAATCACCACTGATTATAAGCCTGTAAATTATTATGAAAGTATAAATACCAGATCATAAATTCCATGAGATCAACTATGATGCTTATTTATCTCTGCAAAGCCAGTGCCAAGATTGGTTTCTGGCACAGAGTTGGCCCTTGAGAAATCTTTGTTGAATGAATGGATAACATAATCCCAGTGTATAAAACAGGTTCAGCTGAAGAATATAATATACTCTCTGATAGATGAACAATAGAGGAGAAAATGTTCCATAGGTAGAAAGGACCACAACTCCCAGAGATCAGTATATCAGGAGACTGTCAGGCCGGTAAAGACCAGAATAAACTGAGGCTAGTCTTTCTGCACATCCAGACACACGCTACAAAGCAGGGCGAGGAGGTTGACACTAACCCGGTAAAACTCACTAAGGTTTGGGGTACAGTCCTTTGTTTTTGTTAGTGATCAATCACACAAGTAAGAAGGCAAAAGCTGTTGCTTAACAGAATCGATACATTTAAAATTTAGAAAAGTGTTGGAAATGAAATTAGTTATTACAACTCATGGTATAATTGTGTGATTTTAAAAGAGAGATGAGACTTAGAATTACGTACTGAGGGTATTCTCTGCCACGGTGGGTGCCAGACTAGATAGCAGACTGCGGGCTCTAGAGCAATGGAGGAGGGTTTAGGTGCTGAGGGGTCAAAAAATTATCCGAGCAGAATCATTAAAGGAACTGGAGATGTTTATGCTAAGGAGGAAGAGTGCGAGAATTATCTTCAAATACTTGAAGGGCTAACAGAAAAGGAAATAGAGGGTTTCAGGTGGTGGGTAAGCTGACCTACTTGTATATCTACATATATGTATAAAATATGTATATTCATATTTACATATTTTAAAATATGAAGTATGACTATATGCACATGAATGCATGCATATGCACTTACACAAGAATTAAAACATAAGGATGAGAACATAAGAGCTGTTACACTTCGTGGTCCAGAAACAAATAGAAAACAGCCGGGCATGACAGTGCAAACCTGTAATCCTGGCACTCTAGGAAGCTGAAACAGGAGGACCACAAATTTGAGGGCACCTTACAACTTAGTGAGACCCTGTCCCAAAATGAAAAATAACAAAGGTCTGGGGTGTAGCTCAGCGCAAAATGCCCAGGTCTTAATTCCCAGATTTGTACTGAAAAAACAAAGCAAAACATAAAATTGTGGAGCAAGCCAGGGGTTGGGATGCTTTATGGGCCAGCCCAGCTGTGAAGAATGCAAGTGACAACAAGGATGACTGGTGCGAGAGGTAGTCTGCCTCTGGTGCTTCAGAGAGAGCAAAGCGGAGCCAGGCTTATTAAGCGCTTCTCCGCCTCTGCCTCGCGTGCGCCCAGCAGGAGAGGAGACTGCCTTGAGATCCAGGGATGTGGGCCTGAGGCAGAGTCGGGGCAATGTCCATGTGCTGGTGACACAGAAGGCCCACCCAGGAGGCCGCCCAGGAGCACCGCTCCCCCGGAGCCCAGGTGGCGAGTGAGACACGGCCGTAGCTCTGCCTCCTGCTCTTGAGCAGAAAGTTAAACCTGCAGTCTTAACCTCAAAAGTGAGTACAAAATGAAGAAATACCAAACAGTCACAAAAAGCTTACAGCATAAAAGAGACAATGAATTTAACCCACAGTACATAAATGCTAAGAAATAATTAATAGAGCAATGACAAAAGGTCTTAAATGAAGAAAGAGACATGTTCTTCTATGCTATTTCTGAGAATGAAGCTAAGGCCAATAGAAGGAACTAGGAAGATAGACTTTAGCAGAGCATAAGGTAGGACCTTTCCAAATAATTATATTCATTCAACGATGGACGTCAGTAGAATACATACAAGCTCTGCCCTTGACTCTAACCTATGCAATATTTTAATCTGATGCTCAGTTAAAGGTGTAGAATGGTGCATCATCAAAACAGCAGTGTAAAAAAATAAAAAAAACAAAAACACACACAAACACAAAACAAAACCAGCTGAACCAATGGACTAAAAGTAATTGCCCGAGATACAAGAGAACTAGAGCCAGAAAACATGCAAACACTGGACCTGGCATACAATAGCCCTACATGAAGAATTTGTCAAACACACGTCCGTCTTGTTCTCCAGCAAAAGCACAGATGTGTTGTTCACTGAGTTTTCATTCTGCTAGGGTAGGGAAATATATGATAGAAATGTAAGTAGCAATAATGTCTGTGAAGAAAAATAAACCTGGGAAAGGAGTAGAAAATAATGTGTGATCGATCTTACTTGTTTCATTTTGTTTGGAGTTGAAAAATTCCTTTAGGGAGGGAGACATTTGAGCAGAGATGTAAATAATGTGGAGCATTTGTGTTAGTAATCAATTGCTGCATAACAAATTATCCCAGGACTTATTAGTTTAAAATAATGAAATTTATTTATGTATTTGTTTGTTGCAGTCTTGGGGATTGAACCTAAGGCCTCTGCCCTGAGCTACATCTCCAGCCCTTTTTTAAAAAAAATTTTTTTTGAAATATTTTTATTTTGAGACAGACTCTCGCTAAATTGCTAAGTTGCCCAGGCTGGGCTAGAACTTGAAATCCTCCTGCCTCAGCCTCCCAGAGCACTGAGATTACAGATGTGCACCAGCACTCCCAGCTATTAACGACATTTATTATCTCACAGCTTCGATGCGTGTGGAACCTGCCCATGGCATAACCAGGTCCTCTGGCTCAGGAGCTTTCACAAGGCAGCCGGTGAGGGTGTCCACTAAGGCTGCAGTCACTGCATGGGCCGCCACGAAGGTTTTGCTACCAAACACTCAGACAGCAGGTGGCAGGATTTGGTTCTTTGCAGGCCAGCTCCTTGTCAGGCTGTGCTCTCCACAGGGTGGCCCACAGATGCATTTTGCTTCATGAGAACAAGTAAGAAAAGCCAGAGAGTAATGAGCAAACAAGAGATTCGGTGTCTTGTAGCTTGATCTTAGATGTGCCCATCACTTCTGCCCTCTTCTATTCTTTTTTTATTTTAATGGTACATTTTAGATATACATAATGATAACAGTAATCATTGGGAATTCACACCTGTACATGATATATCTCGCTGGCGCTTTTTTCCCATTCCCCTCTCCTCCCTTCATATCCTCCTCCCTCCTTATTTACAAAAGCTTTGTTTCCATTTTTTCCTTCTACTCTTTTTTTCTTGTCCCTCCGTTCCTTTCCCCCTCCCCGCTTCCCTGCTCCCCTCCCCATTCAAACAATTTCTTCCCTTTCCCAATATGATATATTTTAGTCCTTATTTACAGTTTCAGTTTCTCACACCAGAGAAACAATGTGGTATTTAGACATGTGTGTCTGATTTATTTCAGTTAAGACTATGGTCTCAAGATGCATCCATTTACCTAGAAATGTTTCAAGCTTATCATTCTTTATGGCAGAGTACTACTCCATTGTATAAAAAAACCCTACGTCTTCTTTATCCATTCATTGGCTGATGGGCATTTGGGCTGTTTCCAAGATTTAGCTATTGCAAACTGTGCCACTCTAAACATGGATGTGCATATATGGTATGGTGCTTTTAATTCTTTTGGGAAGATACCAAGAAGAAGAATAGCTGGGTCAACTGGAACCTCTAGTCCTAGTTTTTCAGGAGTCTCCACACTGATTTCCACAGTGGCCGCCCCAGTCTACACTCCCACCAACAGTGGAGAAGTGTTCCTTTTTCGCCACAGCCCCGCCAGCATTTGTTATTGGCTGATTTCTTGATAATAGCCATTTTGTCTGGAGTGCGATGGACTCTCAGTGTTGTTTTAATTTGCATCTCTCGAATGACCAGTGATGTCGAAAATTTTTTCATATGTTTATTTGCCATTTCTACTTCTTCATCTGAGAAGAGTCTGATCCAGCCGGCAAACACAGGACAAGATCAACCAGGGAATTCATAGCAGGCGATGGGGATGCCTGGGATGCACGCCAGAAGGCTGTCTGCCCTGCACACTGTGCGTACGCAGATCTGGGGAACAGCAAAATCAAGGCCGTGATGTGTCTGAGGAACAGAGAGGAGTGAGTAAAGGAGACGTAGCTTGAAGACTAGGCCGGGGCCGGATCCTAGGTCAGGTGGAATTTTTAAGTCACAGTGGTTTAGACTACATGAAGAGCAAGAAGCAAAGCCCCTGATTGGTGTGAGGCAGGAGAGATTAAACTCACCTTTCTTTTATGAAGTCATAATAATGGTGCGTACATTCTATTTGCTTATTTATGCTTTATTTTCAGTGACATTTCCATAGGGAAGCTAGCAGTACCTATCAGTTGTTTTCTGTAGTAAACAAAATTTTATCTTAGTGGATCTTAACACCCCAAATCGAACAAGCTAGTGAGCTACAAGTAGATGATTGAAAATGATAGATTCTTTAGAATGTGTGCTGTTTAGGGGAGAAGGATTCGTTAATATCGTTACTAATTGCAATGAATTAAACCTATTTCATTTCAAGCGCAAGTCAGGGAATACAAAGAGACAGCCAGTGGTCAGCGTGCATACGGCACCACAAGAGAAAGGCTCCATTAGCCTGTGGATAGTCAAGAGGTGGGAGAGCGGAGGCCACTTCCTGCTGGAGAACAAACACCGCACGTAAACTGCTGAGTCCTTCTCCCTGGTTATCTGGGTCAGTTAATCCCAGCACACAGCTGCCAGCTGAGCTCTTCCCCAGCCAAGCTTCTCTGCTTTGAAATCCTCCCCCAGGCCACCTCGCCCAGTGATGTCAGCCGCGGGAGAGCCCTGCCAGCCCTTCCCTCTCGCAAGATGATGTCCAAGGGGAAATGGATGCTGTCTTTGCTCAGGAAACATCTGCTTGATCCTCCAGTCCTCAGGCAGGTCACAGACTGCTTTATAAGTTAGTGGGACGGAATAGGATGGGAAGACATGGAGCTTCAGTGATTACTCAACCTCACCATCAAGTTTCAGATGAAAATGAGATGTGAGGAAACGGCCTCCCTAGCAGGCGCTCTCCAGGGACCCAGGGCCGCCGTCGCACACATGCAGTCACATTTCCTAGCTTGTAATGGAAAACAAATGCTGTTTACAAGCGCTTAAAGTAGCTGGAATGGGAACCTGAGCCAAGCCATGGAGTGGGGGCGAACTCCTACTTGGAAGCTTTCAGCAGTCCCGTAATTATTCAATACCAGGCCTGAAATATAGGTTCCTAATGAGGAATATTATTCACTCTCTCTTGGAAAATGAAACACCACGTTCATTGGTAAGCAGAATCCATGACCGCTTAAAGCCAGATCCAGCGCCTCGCAAGCTGTTTGACATGAAACAAAAGTTGCTATATGGCCTGTGTGGCGCTCTGGGTACCACTTTTATCCTGCTTGCTTTCCAGCGATGTTTGTCGCAGTTTATGAGCCACTAGAGACGAATTGGGTAAGACAGATAAGAGAAAATGTATCTACTGTACTGTCCTTCTCCTAGCTCAGTCCCCTGTTCTGTCCCTACACTGTGCTCCCCCACCTCGGTCCCCAGCCCACCCCTTATGTGTCCCCAGGGAATACAGGTTTGCTTCACTTTTAGGATCCTTGGCCTCCTGTCTCTCTCCTCCTCCTCCGGTGAGGTCAGTAATTCCATGCTGCCGTCCAGAATTTTTCTTTTTAGATATTCACTTGAAATCTTCTAAAGACACTGAATCAAGATAGGCTTTTGAAACCTGAAAACTATAGCTCTAACAACTCCAAACACTCATTTGGTCTCAATGTTCACTCTTTGGAAAAAATTAGGTGGAACACAAGATTAAGAGTACTATTTTTGGTTTTTTTTTAACCCATCTTTCTGGATGCTGGTCATATTGAGACCACGGGGCCCTAGACTGGGGCTCCAGCCTCAGGTCACTCATTCCCTCAGCAGAGAGCTTAGAATATTTTTGTGTTGTATATTGTGTAAGTGTAATGGGAATAAGACCCAGCTCTGCACTCTTTGGAGCTTGTGTAAATGGATGAACAACAAATAACATTTAACATTTAACATGCGTAAGTGCATGTTATACAGGTGACGTAATGAAATAGAGAAAGACTCTTTACCTGTTCCCTGGTTATTTCTGCTGCAAGGCCTCTCAGAGAAGGTGACATTTCAGCAATAACATGCCTGATCGACGACTTCAAGCTCATGTGAATCAGGGTGCAGGGCTGCACATCTGATACAATGACTGTCGCAAGGGCAAGCTTGGCCCTCTGCCAGAACAGAAGGAAGATCCACGAGGTTGAAATGTGAGGATGGAGGCAAAGGAACATAAAGGCTACAGTGTGGAGAACTTTGTGACTCAAGGTAGAAAACCTGTAGCTGATCCACAGATTACCAGAAGTGATGGGTTTTAAGAGAGACATTGCCTGATTTTATTTTTAGAAAACCTCAGTCTTACTGGTACATGGAGGAATAATTGTAGGGGTCAACAATGGAGAGCCGTTCAAAGCCTTTTCAAGTCATCCAGGGGGTGACAAAGATTGTGTGGCCTAATATGGCAGCAACAGAGATAGAAAGAGGTGGTGAGATTTGGAATATGTTTTGCAGGGTACATCCATGTGAGCTGGTGATGGATTAGCAGGCCAATTTATCCTGGGAAAGTCACTGAACTTGATACTCTTTCAAAATAAGCCTAGGGAGAGAAAGTACCCTCCATTCAGAGGAATGCAGGTGGGAAGTCATACAAAGTTGGTACTATCAAAAAGAGGCACTAAGACCCAGCAAAGAGCAACAAGAAAGGAAGACCTTGAGATCTTTGAGTCCCCGGTCTATGCCTAAACTGGCTGAGTTACTTCAGGCATGCTATTTAGCTTCTCTGAGCCATATATTTTATTTCTCATCAGTAAGTTGGAGATAGTATTTCCCATCTCACCAAAGGCCAAGCTATAAGAAAAGCATCCAGTCTAGTGCCTAGCATTCATAATGGTAAATTTTTTCTTAAGTGAAACATTAGATTCTCAGCAACTGTAATGGAGAGTTTTATGTGTCCACTTAACTCAACCACGGGGTGCCCAGACATTTGGTCAAATATTCTGGGTGTGTCTGTGAGGGTGCTTGGGGGATGAGATTAACATTTGAACTAGAAGGCAGGGTAAAGTGGACTGCTGCCCTTCCTGCCAGAGACCCTCTTCCAATCAGTTGATCAGTTGAAGTCCTGGATAGAACAAGAAGGCTGAGCATCAGAGAACGGGGTAACTCCCCCCGCCTGGCTACTTTGCACTGAGACACTACTTTTCTCTGGCTTTCAGACTCTGAGGAAATGAAAGGTTGCCTCCTCGTGAGTCTCCAACCTGCCAATATGGGGACTAGAACCACATCATGGACTCTTTCAGCTTGCACACTCCGGAGTTGGGAGTTCTTAGCTTTCTTGTTGATTCTTTTTTTCTGGAGGACTTGGAGGACTTCAGCCAGCTAATCAAAGACCACCTACAGAAGTGGGAACTTTCCAATCTAAAGGTGGTGGGTTTCATTTACTCAACAACTTCATACATTAGGTTTTTTTAACCAATAAAAACCTTGGAGAGAATACATTTAAAGTGAGAAGTGAATTTGGACAGAAATTTGATAAAACTTGTGGAAGGTTTCCTTCATAAGCCAAAGAAATAGCCTGAGCTTCAACACAGAGATGGAAGAACAGAAGACTCAGTTATGTACATTTTGGGGGGTGTTAACATCTTATAATTGATAATATTAATTAACCACATTAAAAGGAACAAATCAGAGACAGTTGACTACTTGTGAAATGGCAGGCACAGGCCAAGAGACCAGAGGTCTATGGATGAGGGGCCATTTGGGCTGGTTACTGATGTCCCACTCCAAAATCCTTTGAGCTATTCATTAATTGGTATAGGCAAAACTGTTACAAAAAAGAATGTTTCCGGGAGTGGGGATGCATACCCATAATCCCAGCAGTCTGAGAGACTGAGGCAAGAGGATCACAAGTTCAAAGACAGCCTGGGCAATTTAGTGACTTAGCAAGCCCCTCTCTCAAAAAAATAAAAATGGGCTGGGGATGTAGTTCAGTGTGATGACCCTGGGTTCAGTCCCCAGCACCACAAACAAACAAACGAACAAATGAGCAACTCCTGTGACTGCAATGAGAGGGAAGACTATTTCTTTCTCCAACAGTCACCAAAGTAAGTGGCTTAGAAAAGACTAAGGAGGGAAGAACTATTTGCAATACTTAATCTTAGCTTTCATCTTTGAATCCAAGGTGATTACTCCCGTTCTCATCATTTCCCAGACACAGTAGAAGGGACAAGGACCAAATGAGGTCACACTTTCTGTTTTTAGTATCCTGAGCTGGAAGTGACACACATTACACAGCATGGGCCAGAATTTAGTCCCATGACTATATGTCACTACACTGGTGGGGGGGCCTAGAAGACCATGCACACTCTCCTAAAACTCAGTTACTTTGGTGTTAGCAGACAGCAGATCCTGTGGGATAATTAGCAGCTTGCTACTAGCTTCTAATTTAAGTTTCCCTTCCATATGGTGGTCAGTACATGCTTTCTCATTATTGTAAACATTTGGATACATATTCCACATCTTCAGTATCCTGCTAATTCCCGGGTAGAAGAATTCATTCCATCTCTCTGTGCTCCAGTGCCCAGCACTAGACTCAGGATATTAAGCAGAGCACTTGAAAAATTACCCACATAGCATGCCACTTAGTCACTGTGCCATTGTTATAGCTGATGAAATGAAGCGCTTTTATGTGTATCCAAGTACCCTCAGCACACACTTGCATATAAACATACCAGCAAGATCAATAATGTCTCTAAAGCCTTCTGTTTGCATTTGGTTCGGAACTCTGTGATGCAAATGAATAATATATTTCTGTCTTCTCAGGAAAAAAAAAATCTTCCTTATCATTGGGAATTAATATAGAAAAAGAAACTTTGGAGAAAATGGACTTGCTTACCTCTTATGCCTCTTTTTTTCCCTCTTCTACTTCTGGTCCCTGGAATGGCTGTGCTCTGATGGCTAAATGACACGGTCCCAGCAGAGGGCATGTTGTACACCAGCATAGGCCGGGAGGGATCGGGGGGCGGTTAGGTTGCATGCTGTTATGGTTTATATCAAGACATTCCCTCCGCAAACTTCATGCACTCATAGGCAGGGCTTCTGGAAAGGGATTAACTGTGGGGGTAACATAACTTTCTGTTGGAAGGAAGGATTTGGTCGGAAGAGGCGGGTCACTGGGGATGTGACCTGGAAGGGTGTATCTCCCCTGCTCCTCACCTCTCTGCTTCCTGAAAGCTGTGACATGTGCAGCTCTTTTCCCACGACACCCCTCTGCCATTGTCATCCCACCCTGGAGCCAACCAACTATGGACCAGAAGTGTGAGCCAAATAAATCTCTCCTAAACTATGGGCGTTGCGTGTTGTGTCCCAGTGGTAAGAAAGTGGCTAAGACAGATGCCCCCTCCACCTTTTTCATTCTTTCCAGTTAAACTTCAGAAGCTGATGATCCACTTTGGAATTCAGTTCAAGTCTCGCCTATCCTATGGGCTGCCTGTGAGGTGGATTCAAAGTAATGGGGCTTAATGCACTGTAAAGAGTCCCCCAGGGCCATAACGGAGGGACCACTGGAGATGTTAGGCAGTCGTGGAGAAAATGAGCAGCTGTTAGGAATAAATCTTATCAGATCATTTCTCAACCTAAAGGCCTTCAAAGCTCTCTGGTGCTCTTGGCACGAAGTCTAGAACGATCGCTTGGCTCTCAAGATCACCCACGAACTATATGCCTGTTTCTTCAGCTCCGTGCAAGGTGCAGGACTCCTTTCCTTGGGGAGAAGGAGAGAGCAAGGAAGGTGGAGGTAAGATCCAAGTGGTCTCTATGTAGGCCTGAAAATATCACAACGAAACCTGTTATTCTGTGTAATTAATATGCACTGGAATATAAAGACCCCTTTCCTCAAGCCATTGCTCCAGCCATAAAGGCATTTTATTGTTCTTCAAATGTCACTAACTCTCCTGTTGCGAGGTTTTGTGCGAACAGATCTTTGGTCTGAAATGGTTTTCTTCCTCCACTTCTGCCAGCCAGTTCCAGTATGTTCTTCCAGGCTCCTCAACCTCGGCTCATGTCACTACAGCGCCCTCTGCCGGTCCTTTCTATGTGCTCATCGCCACGTTTAGACGGTAAGTTCCTTGCGGGCAGGCACTAAATCTGTCACATGCAACAACCACTCTGTCTGGCCTCGAGAAGGGTAATCTCAGTCTTTTAAAAAAATTCTTAAGTGGTTAAATGTCTCCATGCTTTTAAATCGAATTCCCTAAACCACCTAAGTGGTGCTACTATAACCCTGAGAACCCAGTGGGGTCTCTGCCTGCTTTGCCTCCCCCAGCCCAGCTGGGAAGCTGGTGTGAAGGGCAGGCAGGCATCAGGGACGGGAATCCTGGGGGAGATATCTCTGCCAGGGAGTCGGGCCAGGACGCTCGCTGTAAAATAGGACCATGTTCAAGGGAAGTGACCCTCATTGCTACTTCTGTCATTAAATTTCAACTGAAAGCCCGACTAACTCAGCTGAACTCAGTCCATACCGTGCCATTTCTATAATATTACAGTACAACCCACAGCCCCACCAGCAAAGCCAACAGGGCACAGGACCTTGGTGCCTTCAAGGAAGGACCAACAGGAACCTAG
This sequence comes from Hystrix cristata, assembly GCA_004026905.1. Classification (NCBI taxonomy): domain Eukaryota; kingdom Metazoa; phylum Chordata; class Mammalia; order Rodentia; family Hystricidae; genus Hystrix; species Hystrix cristata. The sequence goes on along the minus strand of PVJO010005383.1, from coordinate 82,488 downwards.
GGACTCTAGAGCCCCCCAAGTGCTGACCTAGGGGAATAATTTGGCTTGATTCAGTGGGGGATGAGGCTGTGTGTCTGGATGGGTTTAATCTTCAGGGTCTGCTATCATGTTTTCAATCTTTTCTAAATCATTTATTCACTGAGCTCCCATTTGAATACCTACTACATACTCAGGGGCCAGTAATCAAAATAAAACAACTGTCTCTATTCACAAAATGCTTAGTGGCTACCCAGAAGACAGACATGAGAAAGATAAGCATATCAATATGCTAAAGAAATGATAGTATATTCAAAACTTTCAAATGCTTACTGGGAAAAGAACCGAGATCCAACCCGCTGCTGTGAAAAGTGGTTCCCTGAAGAATCAGGTGCAACCCTAGAGTACCAAGTGTACTGATTTTGCACCCCTGGCACCTACTGTAGCTCAAGGATTCTCCGTGTCCTGCACACTTCAGATTTTATTGCTGCACTGGCTTGTCCTCTACTCCAAATTAGCAAGCAAACATACCGAAAAGTTAAAATTCCACTAATTATGGCATATTTGCTACCTCTTTTTTCTAAGTACCTCACCTAAAAATTTGGTATTCTTAATATTCTCAGAGTTCTTACCAATCAATGATCGAATGCTGTTTAAGAAACGGTTTGCGATACACCATTTCAAGGTCAGTTCTCTGTTCAAAGACTATACTCTTGGGGCTGGGGATTTAGCTCAGTGATTAGAGTGCTTGCCTTGTAAGCACAAGGGCCTGAGTTCGATCCCCGGCACCACAAAAAAAAAAAAAAAAGACTATACTCTTGACATGGGGGTGCATGCTTATAATCTCAGTTACTTGGAAGGCTGAGGCAGAAGGATCACAAGTTTGATGCCAGCCTGGGTAACTTAGCCAGATCTTGTCTCAAAATAAAGCTTAAAAGGCTGGGGATGTAGCTCAGTGGTAGAGTACTTGCCTTACATGAGCCAGGCCCTGGGTTCAATCCCCAGTACTACAAACAAATAAACAAGAAACTATAAATTTAGTGCTTGAATTTCAAAGTCTATACGTAAGATTTCAATTAAGCTTCTATAACAGTGATGGCGAACCTTTCAGAGCTTTCAATGGAAGCTTTTAGAGCTTTCAATGATAACAGATAGCCAGGTGATGGTTTGCCATTGCTGCTTTATAGCAGGAGGCGTTTTTATTTAGTTTATCTAAAGTTAAATTCCAGCTACATTACTGATATTTTAATGATAAATTTAAGAATTAGTGTATTTACATAATCCTACCCGATGTCCGCAGTGGCTGAGACACAGAAAGTTGTATGTTTTGAGCAGAACCTAAATTATAGAATGACACAGGATCTTTGGGGAAGAAAAAACAAACAAACAAAAAAAACGCAATTTTTTTTTTCTTGGCACGAGTCTAGGAAGATAAGGCTTCTCTGTTGCTGCTAGCAGCAATCCTACCCCCAAATTCACACCAGTATCAAAGAACAACTGAAGATCAGTACTGACTTTAATTTCAGTTTGAACGCCTTTATCAATCTCTACCTAAACCCACCTGTATCTACCTTTGCATGTAAGTGAGCCCCAAATTCTTTGTGTGTTCAAGTTCATGAGTTAGGCCATATGTCAGTTCACCAATTTACTCTAATTCACTCTCGGGGAGGGGGGGGAAGGATGCTGCACACAAGTGTGAATCACTCTGTGTTTATTCATCATGGAACATATTTTTTCCCAGACAGAAAACACAGTTTGAAGAATCACATTTAGCAAACCCTTTCCTCTGACTCTGTGTCCAGAAATCTAGGTCCGGATCATCCCAAAAGTGATTTAAAAATTTCCCTGAGATCATTAAGGCTATGCTGTGGGTCACAGACCACCTTACCCTCCCAAGATTCAGGAGAAAGGATAGGACACCGCAAGTCCTTTTGGTGGAGGAAGAGACAGAGAGTGTGAGTAGAATTCCTGAGAAAAAGGTGCAGAGTCAATCAAGCTACTAATCCAATTTTACCTGGCTGTGAATTATTACTATCCCTTCAACATCTCCAAACATTCTGGAAGGGAAATTCATCATGTTGCATAGAAAGACACTTTATCACAGTGGTGTGCACAAAACATCTTTGCTTTTGCTAACTGCCAGAGCCGCCTGGACACCTCAGTTTCCAGAAAAATGCAGAGCTAGAGGTAGAGGCAGCCTTCCCTAGTGGCATATGGGAAAGAGAAAATTCCAGACATGGATGATGAGGAAATAATGGTTATCACATTATGTCTTCAGTCGGGACTTGGATGCTTCTCAAACTGGTCTGATAGCGTAATAGCTACTGTAGAAACATGGGAAAACACTGGATTAGCACCTCAAATCCCAGCCTAATCGAGTCAGGAAAGCAGAAGGCAAATCAGCACATGTCTCCAGTTTGGGCACAGAAGGTCAGCACTGGGCAGCCCTGCTGGGTTGCAAGAAAGCACATTCTGAGAAGGAGCCAGCTTACCAGGAATGGTCACTCTGACAAGTGGTTGTCATTCCTCCACCCACCCGTCCCCCTGAAATGGCACAATAGAATGCTTGTGTTTCCTACTGAGGACTTCCCTTTCAAAAATAAACAAGCAGAGGTTTCCTTAATTTGCTTCTTATTCAATAGTGGAAGGAGGTAGCTGACCCTGGGGCAGGGCGAGTGGGAGAGAAAGCAGGCGGGTGAGCTAGGCGCCAGGCAAGTAGGCTTCAGGATACGTGCTGTAGGGCGTGCAGGCCTCGGGAGATGGAAGTGTGAAGGGAAAGCTGAGCTTCAGTGGGCTGTGGCACTTCCAGAAATGTCATTCCATGGATGTGCAGGTCTCCATTTTCTTTCTTTTTTTGTTTTTTGTGTGGTACCAGGTGCTGAACCCAAAGCCTTCACACTGAGCTACCTCCCTAGCACTTTTTTTATGTTTTATTTTGAGACAGGGTGTCTCACTAAGTTAGTACGTTACCCAGGTGGGCTTGATCTTCCTGCCTCAGCCTCCCAGACTGCTGGGATTACAGGTTTGTGCCACTATAACCAGCTGCCTTTCTTAGGTTTTCTTGACGTAGTTCTGACAGGCTTTCACCATATCTTTGAGGAAGTTCGGAACACCATTCTGTAAAGGAAAAGAAACTGTCATTTTTATGTCCTCCCAGAGTGAGCAAAAGATAGACGAAGATGCTTCGGGCACAATAAAGGACAATAGGGTCCCTGAGCGGATTTTAACAGAACGTTTTCATGGATAACAAAGAAAGGCGAGATGGAGAGCAAAGGAAAGTCGGGACACCAGAAGATGCTGCAAGGAGCTGCCTTCCTTTTCGGCTTTCACTCATAGAACACAGGGAACTTTCTGAGGTTTTGTTTCTTCAAAAGAAAAGCAAGCACAAGGAAATGTGGTCAGGCTGGGCTGTCAGATCTTGAAAGAAGCAACAGAAAGGACCTGCGTTCCAGAATCAGAAGAAAGTAAGGATTTGGGGTCAGCAGGTAGGCTGTATTATTATTTAATGGTGTTGAACCAAGTGCAAGACTTTTCATAAACACTCCTTGATGGGGTAGAGGACTTCCATCTCTATTTTTAAAAAAGGAGAAATCCATGGCTTCCCCAAAGAAAGCAACACAGTCAATAGCAGAGCCACAATTCAGAATCACATCTTTTCGACTCCAAAGTGGATGAGAATTTTCACTCTCTCATGAACCTCCACAAAGTAGAATTTTCACTCTCTTATGAACCTGTATGAAGTAGGGTCCTGCATGGTCTCCAGTGACCGAGGCCACCCTGCAGTTTCTTCCCTTTATAGAAAAAAAAAAGGAACAACAAAACTAGAGGCTTCCATCAGGCCTGGGCATGTCTGGTTGCCTCTAAGTCTGACTGTCCCCCAGCCAGGTCTGTTTTTTCCTTTCACAAGCACATACTGGGTCTAAAAGCTCAATTATTCCTGCAGGGATGGGGTCAGGGAGCAGCCTATTGTCCAGAGGTGCCAGAGAGAGATCCTGGCTGGCTCTGGGGCCACCAGCAGGGAGAGGCTGGCATTCCAACTACACGATTCCTTGTCTTTTGTCCCTGTCTCCGTCCTGGGTGTTGGCAACTCCAGCCCTAAGCAGAGTCACTCAACCAAGCTGTTCATAAAAGAGTCTCATTACGCCTGGGACAATGCATCTCTTCAGCCTGACAGCCTTGCGGGCTAAGTCAACATTTTTTAAACACCCCCCGCCGCCTCCTGGGATCTCACCTTGGCTGCCCAGTTAATGAGCCAGGACGGAATTTGGCCACCCGGGTTATCGAAGTGATACATGAAAACTAGAAGGGGAAAGAAAAAAACAATTCAAGAAACTGAAATGTATTGGAAAAGCACAGCAACACACCCGTGCAAACTTTGTATCTTCATATGCAGGCCCAGAAATCAGATGATCGGAGAGTTCCAAAGGACTTTCCTCCACTGACTTGGCTTGTGGTGTATTTATACAGAAGCATTTTTTAAAACACAGCCATATGCACATTTTGCTATTTTTTTTAACACTGTGCTGGGCATTTGGAGACAGTCTCTCATTTATTTATCCTAACAGTCCTTGGGAACTGGCAAAATTAAGCCCATTTTATGGAAGAAACAGAGAACCAGAGAAGCCAGGTGATACATCAGCTTTACGAGCATCAAAACTATGGTTCAGATTTTGCCTAAGACACAGGCCACACTCAACCCAGTAGAGCAGGTGGCCTCATGCCCCTCCCTGCCCACACCCGCCTCTCCAGGGGCTGGATCTCAAGGTAGAGCGGTCCTCCTGAGTCTCCGGGTTCGTGCGAGCAGCAAGTGCATCCCCCAAGACAGATGTGACCAACACTCTTGCCCACGCATGTGTGGCCACAGGACCTGCCTGAAGAGAATGTCTAAGCCCTCTGGCTTCCTTTCGATGTGACTTTATCAGGACCAGGGCACGAGTCAGAACGAAGGGGCTGGCTCAGATCTAACCCTCTGCCTGGTGCTCCAGCTAAGTTTGGAGGGTGGATGGCACCTCTCCTTGGGTGCAGAGCTCTGCTGCTTGGCACCCGTGCCTGCCCGTCCGACTCGCCTCTCCAGCAGCATGGCTGGCCCCTGACCTGCACCCCAGGCTTTACCTTTGCTGCCCTTCTTGCCATCACTCTCAATCGCCAGGCTCTGCTTGTACTGATTTACCCGGATCACACCCGACTTCTCAGGAAACTGAGGCAGAGAGACACTCTGGGCAAGGACCACATGAATCTTCCGCCCTTCTATATCCAGGTCTCGCCGCTGCCGGATGTAGACATACTGCGCCACCGGTCAAGGCTTGACATCGCCCCCAGTTGCAGAGGAGAGGGGACCTCGCGAGCTGCAGGCAAAGGGAAGCGAGCCTGCACGTCCACTTGGCATCTGCTCCCTCCTGCCGGGACTTCGTTTACCTGCCTTGCCTCCCAACCTATATGCACTGCAAAGGGGCCTCTCAACCACCTAGGATTCCCTTTATCTACCTGGGGAACATTCACTGATGCTTTTAATCATGGAACGAAACAATTCCTCCTTTCTCCAAAAGGCACTTGGAGAGGGCAAGGGATGGCTCGCTCATCAGCTGTGTGACCCCGGACAAGTTACTCTCCCTCTCTGAGACTCAGTCTCTGTGTGTAGGAAAAGGGAGTAATATGCTCTCTATAGGCTTGGCGGGCATTAGAGAAAGGCTGGAGCAGAAGCAGCACTCGAGAGACGGTGGTATCTTTCTGCTCAGTCCTGTCCCTGCCTGACCTCTGAGGATGGATCTCTATGCACAGATGTCGCCAATGCTGCAACCAGTGGCAGTAATAAGGCCCCTGAGTATTTACTGGGCAGACGCCCTCCCTGGTCAGCACCGGTTCACCCAGAGCGTGACAAAGCCATTTCCTCACCACAGACACCCCCAGAACAAGCACTAGGTCCTCGCCACTGCTGTAGGGAGATAATCACACTCCAAGAAACGGAAGTCGCCCCTTACTGAGCCCTTGCCATGTAATAAACATGACGTGCCCTACATCTGTGTGGTGTGGTCAAAACTACTGCGAATATTGAAGCAGATAGTGAAAAATGTATTACGGTAAAAGACGTGTCGCCATTCAGCCCACTCAAGACACTCCTCTTCTTTGGACACACTCGTCTCAGCATGCTTGCCACTTTTGGAGGCAGCTCTGGGAGCCCTTTTTCATGAGTGTCTTTAGTTGTGCTGACTCGGCAGCTTCAGTGTCCTGAACTGGTTCGAATCGTTTACTTTTCATGGTCATTTTGACTCTAAAGAAGATCCAGAAGTCATACGTTGCCAGATCCAGTGAATAAAGTGGATGAGGACACACCACAGTGTTTTCATTTGACAGAAACTGCCATAACAGTTTGAACTGATTCAGGACATCCAGACAACCACAACAGCAATGGCAGTATGTCTTCTACTGTAAGGATTTTTAAAAGTTTTTTATTTAAACATTTAGCATATTTTTTGATTACAGAGAATACAGCATCAGTTTTGATCATACAAAGTCCCTGTGAGTTCAGTATAAGTAATCTCCATATTACAGTTGACAAAACTGAAGCTCAGGGAGGTAAAGAAACTTATTCAAGATCCTGCACCCCAGCAGAGTTGATAGAAAGTGATTTTAAAACCAGGTCTGGCTCTAGCCCCTACTTAGAATGGCACAGCGGGATGGAGCTGAAGTCTTTAATGGGTTAATTACACTTTCAAATAATAGCATTTTGGGTTTCAAGATAGATGGAATCAAAAGCCTAAAGCAATCAAAAGTCACTCTAGCTAAGCACAGCAGCACATGCCTGGGAGGCTGAGGCATGAGGACCGCAAATCTGAGCCTGGGCAACTTCGTAACTTTGTGAGACCCTGTCTTAAAAGTAAAATATTTTAAACGAGCTGGGGTTGTAGCTCAGTGCAAAGGCCCTGGATTCAATTACCAGTAGACACACACAAAAAAATCACTCTAAGAACAATACAATTGCATTTGCCAAACACAGGAAGCACAGCTCTGTGCCGCCTGAGGGTCCCTTCCACTGGCCGGTCCACTGTCCCCACAGTAAGCAGTAGCCAACAACAACGCATCCTCTCTCTGCTCTCCTCCTCCCAAGCCTGTCACTTTTCCCTCACACCAAGTATCGTCTGACTCTCCACAACTTCCCCAGCTCACAGGATCGACACCAGCTAACACTGCGCTAAGGAAGAGCCATCTCGGTGCACTGATAAAATCACTGCTGGTGAAGAGTTCCAGGGCGCTGCGCAACCTACAACCGCCAAAGCACTGAAACCCAGAGTAGCGAAGCACCTTTCCCCAGGTCACACAGTGAGCCAGAAGGCTACGTGCTCAGATTTAACAAAGGATCTTCTTTTTTGTTGGTGGGGTGGGGTGAGGGGTGTGCTGGGGATCGAACTCAGGGCCTTGCGCTTGCTAGGCAATCGCTCTAAAACTGAGCTAAATCCCCACCTCCAACATGGGATCTTCTGTTCTAAAACAAATGTTCTTTCCCATGGTGCTCTTCTCTGTTCCCAAGAATTTAACAACCTATATTAGGGAGACACATACATACGGAGAAAGACCGAGAAGCTCGTTACGGGACTGTATGGCACTAGAAAGCCAATGAAATAGGGTTCTGAGGGTCCCCACATATCCACCCCTGAGAACACCTGCTCAGCAGGTGAACTGTGAAGTTGGGGGGGTGAGATCATACCATGGCCAAGATTTCTGTCCCTGGAGATGGCTGAACCTGCATCCCGAGCCTGCCCTTGCCTCACAGTGGTTGTGCAAACCTGGCAGAGTTCTCAATTTCTCTTTGCCTCAGTTTCCTTAACTGTGAGGAAATGGGATAATGATACAACCCTTGCATTGTCTTTGGCAGGATTAAAGAGAATTATATAAAACCTGAAGGGTTCAGTAGTTAACAATTCATTGAAATACAAACATGTTTTATATAAACTAGCAGTCTGGGGATATTATGTCAAGAAATAAACTCTTCCGGTGTTTTTTAACCAGTTGGGGCCAAAATAGACTTATACTTAGAGAAGACAGTACACACAGGCACTGCCACTTTCTCCCTCTTTCCAGAGAATATTTAGGAACAGACAGACTCACACAATATCAGAGCTAGAAAAGGTCCCGGTGACCACCTAATTCAGTGGCTTCTACACTTTTTATTCTGCAAGACCTTTTGTTAAAACGCTGTGCTAGGGGTTGGGGATTTAGCTCAAGTGGTAAAACTCTTGTCTAGCAAGCACAAGGCCCTGAGTTCGATTCCCAGAAGAAAAACACAAAATCTGTTCTATGAAAATTCAATTCATCAGAGTGAAGGTGTTGAAATGTCACCTTTCACTTGTCAATCACTCAACCCCCATTCCGTCCACCCAGCAAATCCCCATCCCTCCCCCCAGGGTGGTCCTAGGGGGTTTCTTAGAGCTTCGGAGAGCCAGAAAAGCTCCCCGCATTTCATTCAACTACTTCATTTCAAAAACGCCCAGTGAGCCCAGAACCAACAGTCAAGAGACCACTGTGCAGCTAGCTGAATCAGGAGGGCTTCTCGGGAGGATTGGAAAGGTGCAGGGCCTGAGTTCTGGCATGGGCTCTGCCTGCCCACCTGTCCAGCTCTGACATCTCACCCCACTGTGCCCCACAGATGAGGATCTGTGGACTGAGGGCCTAAAGCAGTGGTCTTTATGAAGAGTTCCTTCTAGGCCCTCGATGCTGAGCCCCAGTGATTTCCAGGCCCAGACAAATCCTCTGGAAAGCTGGGCTGCCCTCCAGGGCCCACAGTGGCAGATGCTCCAGGAATCACACTCTGCAGCCTCTGAAAGCCACGCACTCAGTCGGTGCTGTGGCAAGAATCGGAGACAAAGTCGTCCTCACCTGATGCAAAATCAGCCCTAGCCTCTGCATCTCAAGAGCACCGAGGGACGGTGTGCACCGCAGAAAGGATACATCTCTGTTGGACATGGGAAAGGGGTACTTCACTTCCCAGTATGTCACGATGTCTCCATTGCATTCTTTTTCATAGATTTCTAAAGGGGAACAAAAGAAATTAATACATCTAGAAACTTCTTTGACTTCGAGTAGCAAGAAGCTGAGTCAGGATGACCTCATATTGTACGCCCAATCACCAACTCCTATGAATTCCTAAATAAAATTGAGCAGATTCATTCCTGCTGGAAGCGTATTGCCCAGGAAAATAGAAGAACACTGTAAGAATATAAGATCCCGGCAACTTGTCTACTGTACAGCACAAACAACATTCCAAGAGCAAAAGCAATGGAAGAGAAAGTATCAAAAACTAATCAGAAGGTTTTGAATCAGGGGAACCACCAGATGTCACTAGAGTACTAAAAGTTTCTCGTTTTAGACCTTTGCTTTCAACGCTTCTTGCTAAGCTGAGGACTGAGGGGCTCACCCAGTCTAGCAGGTTCTGGTGGGAAGGGGAAGGTCCCCAGAGGGCAGTATCCCTGAACAGCTACGAAGTGGCTAAGTTTCTCACTTCTCTCCCATGTTTGTCTTCACGCAGTGCTCCAGCTACGGTGACAAAATTTCCCGATTATTTATTCCCTTGTGCTACTGAGTGCAAGCAGCAGCCAGCTCTTGGAGGGAGATGGCAAAGGGATGGAGTGGCACACACACTCTCCTGCCAAAGAAAGAGCCCGGCTGATGTGACCAAGAGAGGCCCAGGGAAATGCTGCGGGGGGGCGAACCCAGCTTGTCAAAGAAAATCAGACCACGGATGAAGGCTTGCCAGCGCCTTCCTGCCACAGGAGGCTGCAGATGGCCCTGAAAGGAAAGGAAGGGTGGACCGCTGCTGCTTTTGCATGCTGAGCGTCGATTCTGCCTTCCTGTACCAGCGCCGGCATCTCAGCTGTCTCCCAGAGCGTCTCCTGTGGCCCGCTTCTCCACAATGTGGAGACTGACACTGCTGTAATTTCAGGGCTGGCAGAATGAGCAAGACATGGACACAGAGATCAGCTGGCGAATGGTGCAGCTGGGTGAGGTGTCCATTTGCCACAATGTTCATGAAGACCAGTGGGAGGTGCAGAACCTCACTGGCAGAGTCTAATCCTGTCATACGACAGCACTGGGACTGCTGGGCAGACGGGGACACAATGTCAGCCAGCTTCCTTGGACAACAGAATGTCATTATGCCCCCTAAGTAGGAAGGACGCTTGAAATCAACATGTTGCCCAGAATCATGACAGATGTCCACAAGGAATAAGCACATGCTTGAAGCCGAGCTGCCGAGAGCCAATCCTGGCACTCTGGCTGCCACCACTAGAATTCTCTTTCCTCTGGAGTCATTTGGATAGTGAGAATACAAGCCTGGATCTTCTAGGAGACATTTTTGACTTGACAAAAGAATCTGAGAACTAGGTGAACACCGAGGAAATCACAGGCTAGAGATGGAGAAGGAACATCCTGATGGAATTACTCAAAACCAACTGTCCTAGGAGCCAGAAAGCTCTGGATTTTTGAATGCCATAAAGCAATAAACTTTTTTCTTTTCTTTATATTGCCTTTAGCTGGCTTTTTATTGGTTGCATCCAGGAGTTCTCAGTAAAGACTGTGTGTGTGGCTAGTTCTGCAGGTCAACTCCACTATGACTTGGAGGCAGAGGCCTCTCCCAGTGCTCAGTGCCAGGCGGAGCCCCTGTTTCATGCCCTTCAAAATGCTGCATCTCTTAGGGGCTAAAGTCTAAGACCCGAACCCAGGACGCCATGCTACGCCCTCAGGGATCTGCTCATTGCCCGTGCCCCCGCTTCCCAGGGGTAGCACCACACTTCCAAGTAGTAAAAGAGCTAGGGCCAGTTCTGCTGGTCCAGCCAACACCAAACTGCTAGTTTCTGTGAACATACTGCTTCCTGCTTTCCTGGTCTCACTCCTGCTGTTCTTCCCTGCACTTAGGAAGCCAAAAAAGCATTCGCCCCCCTCACTCTCCACCTCCTCACATACGTGCATTCTTGTCTGTTCAGAAAGCTTTGATTCAAATCTCACAGCTTGGACACCACTTCTTCCATGGAACTTTCCATGACTACCCCAGCGCATGGGATGGTAACATAGCTTCCCAGCCCCAAGAGCAAACTGCAGAGGAGATGTAAGAGGAGGTCAGGAATAGCTGAGCTGTATTTCAGACCCACATTCAAACGATTTCTGTGGCAAAATTTAAAAGGAAGCACAACATAGCAGAAATGAAATCTGTTCCTACAATAAACAAGAATAGGTTCTACTTTCTAATTTTTGGTTAATAAAGTAAACATCACTCACCTTTTACATACTGGTCCCACTGTTTTCTGTATTCCAAGTCCATATAGACATCTGCGAGTAGGGCTGGTGAGCAGTCCTTTAAAATACCAAAGACTTTATACTCATAAACTCCACTCTGCTATAAAAACAGAAAAGGTAGAAAAACAATCTATTGGTACCAAGGTTGAGAGAAAGCTAGATTCCACATCAAAAACAAAACAAAGCTGAGGACGGGGCCCGCACCACACCCAAGACCGACCTCTAGGATCTAGGTGTCCAAGCAGGTAAGACCCTGGTCTCGTGGATCTTAGATCTGCTGTAGGCACTGGTGGCAGGAACAGCTGTAAGTTCTAGCCAGGTAGGTTAAGTAGGATATAAGAAGGTTTATGTGTAAATGGTGCCTTAGTGGGGGTTTATATCATCAGATGGGCAGCAAAAGGGTAACATTTACTAGGACACTTCTAAATGTCAGAAGGAGCCAGCCATGGAAATACAAGGACAGCTCACTCTTGGCAGAAGGCTCTCAGATCAGTGGCTTGGCACACATAAGGAGCCTGGGGCTGGAGAACACTGGGTGGGAAAGGCTGTGATAGCTGGTGAGCGCTGACAGGTTTGCGGACCAGACCCCCAAGGGACTTTGAAACCAGGGTAAGGGGTAAAGAGTCTGTTCTCATTGCTACGGAAAACGAATGGATAGCTTTAGACGGGAACAACCAGATCTGATCAGGCATATGGTTTCGGTACAACCATATCTGATTAATATTTTAGGAAAGATGATTCTTACTGCTTGGTAGAAAACAGATCACAAGCAAACAAGGAGGCAGCTTAAAAGACTGATTCGAGGAAGGAGATAATGACAGTGACAGGGAGACACCAGAGACTGCGGGATAGATTTTGGAGGTAAGGCCAACAGGAATTGCTGAGAGACTAGCTGTGGGGCAAAGGGAAGCAAATAATCAGAGATAGCGGAGAAGTCCTGCTTGGGCACCCGGCTGGATGGGAAACCCCTTCTCGAACAGAGGATACTTGCAGAAGGAGTAATTTACGTGCTATGAAGGTAATCAAGAGTTGTATTTTGGGCAAGGAGAATTTGAGATGCTTCTTAAACAACCTGTGTAGGCGGCTAGAGTTCTGGTGAGGAGCTGCATTTTAAATATCCACGAGGCATAATGAAACCCAACACTTTGTCAATCCCAAGACACAGCATGTTCCAACAACTGCTTTGTTTTGATTGCATATAAAGGACCAAAACGTGGAAGAAAATCTGTTTAAAATAACACGAGTTCCCATTGTTCAGAAGAAAGTCGTTTCTGGATTCCAGGTACAAGAGAGAACTTCTGTTTTCACATGAAGTCACCTCTTGACTGCGCGGGTTTGGGATTCTAATACGCCCCGCTACATATTTCACCCTCCATACGGCGGCACCCTCCCATTCCTGACCCTCATCTTACTTAAAAGGCTTGACTGCCAAGAGCAAAGCAGTGGCTCTGAGATTCATTGAGATGCAAAGAAAGCGAATTAAACAAATGCACAAAAATGAAGCTCTTAGAGGAACTCTCCAGGTGCCAATGTCGTGCTGTTGGCTAACCACTGACTGAATGAAGTATGCTCCTTCAAGACCATGACAGGGACTCATGAAGTCAAGGGACAGACATGCTGGATCTTTCCAGAGCTGCTCAAGCTTTAAGGCCTCCAATCAGCTGGTATAACCCAGGGCTAACCATTTCCCAGTTTGGGAATCTCAGATGTCTGTGAAAGTACCTGGCAAGAAATGCAAGGTGAAACTGAAATTCAATCCTTACAGGTCTCGCGGCTCTAAAAGGATGTGGCTTATACTATGGTTTCCAAGGAGCAAATGACAGTCTAGGATGTCTGGAGCCCTCGTGTGCCACACCACGGGTACCTGAGGAAGGGCTGACCTTGGGGTGTGACAAAAGACGTCAGGGGAAATAGTCCTCCTGTCTGCCCACTGTGGTCACAAGAACACACTGAGGGAACATGGCGAAGGTAGCATACTGAGGCCGGCATTTTTGATCTCTAGTTTTCAAGGCTGATTATTTTCTGGCTAGCTCTTATTTTGGGGGAAACACAGGCAACTTGGTGAAAATTACAAAGGCCCCACTTTCTATTTGCACTGAACGAGAGGGCGGCCTGTAGGTTGAGATCGTGATCTCCCCCACCTGGCAATGATTTAGCTCCGGGTATCTGCATAAATGAAGACAAACCGCTTCCTCATATGAGGCCCGTTCCCTTCCTGCATGCAATTACAGTCTTCATGACCTCGGCCCTGTCTGTGTGGCAGAAAAGAGGAACAGAAAGCCTTCTAGGAAGAGAAACAGAATCATCACGATTTGCGTGAATGCAGAAGAATGAACCATTGTGACAACTTCCTTTAAACACTCCCTTGATGGCAGGACTGAGAAAAGCCAGAACTCCAGAGGACAAAAACGCCCGGCAACACCTTTCCTCCCTCTCAATGCGACATTCTTCTCCATTGGTCGACAGCCCGGCCCGCAGCCCTGGGTCACGGCACCTCTCACACACGGCTTCTTTCTAAACAGGTTCTCAGCAAGCACGCTCATTTTTATTTCATCTTTTAAAAAATAAAGTGAATGTTCATACTTACAAAAATAATCTATATTCATTATAGGAAAACTGGAAAACAGTAAAAAGAATCCATAAAATAATGATATGCAACCCCACAATCCATAAATATCTACTGATGATATCCGACATACAATATTTCTTCAAAGTGACTAAGCATCTCTCTATGTGACCAAATGGAAATAATAGGTTATAAACAGCTTGCAGTATTATTTTTAACTTAATAGTATATTGAGACTATGGTGAGTTCACACGAAACATAAACTATTCTTCAAAGACATTTCTTTTTCCAAATATTTTTGTGCAAATGAGTATTTCTAGAAAACAATGCTCATATAGAACAGTTGGACCACGACTGTAAACTATTGCATTAGGAAAGTTTCTTTTGAGACAAATTTAAGGGTAAGTTCACTACCATTTTAAGGCTATTTGTATTTACAGGTGTGTACCCTCGCCAGTAGCAAAGGACCATGTCGCCAGGTACTGGAGACAACATACGACCAGGTTTGGGAATGTCCCCCAAAAGAGTCCTGTGTCCAGAGACTGGGCTTTTGGAAGGTGACTGGATCATGGAGGGCACTATACTCATCTGTGGACTCATCCACTGTGGAATCCAGAGCTGAATGTGCTGCCAGGAGTTCACCCCGGTCAGAAGAAGTGTGTCACTGGGCGGGGGAAGCAGGTTGACCAGCTAGGTCTATCTCCCTCCCCGGCTCCTCCCTTCTCTCTCTGCCGCTTGGCCACCATGATGTGAGCAGTATCCCTCCTCCAGACCTTTGCACTAAGCCATTCCTGCCTTGGAGCCAGCTGACCATGGTCTACAAAGTGAACCAAATATCACTTTCCCCCTTTAAACTGTGGGTGTCAGACATATTGTCCCAGTGACAAGAAAGTGACTAAGATGGGTAAAAAGGTTTACATGAACAGTTAGGTGTAGAAAATGCATAATTCTTAGCTTTACTTGGGTAAAGTTTGTATTACTTATATGTAAGAGCTCTTTAAAATTAGAGATGTAAACTGGGTTTGGTGGCACATGCCTATAATCCCAGCATTTGGGAGGCTGAGGCAGGAGGATCACTGTGAGTTCAAGGTTTGCCTGGGCTACATGGTGAGTTCAAGGCCAGCCTGAAATTTATAAGATATCTAGCTTCCTATCATTCAAGTAGTGAAAGGATTATGTTGGTGGTAAAAAGAAATTTGTCAATATTATATGTAGAATACAATTACCAGAATAAACAAAGATTCAGTATAGTATACACCCTCTTTCTTCCCTACTAAGAGAACTCCTAGATCAGTGTGCACAGCTAATAACTTTCCTGATCTCCTATGCAGGTGGTGGTAGCAATGTGACACTTTCTTCCTATTTTGAATGTAGACATGATGTTTGGATCCATAGCAACTATTCTGCGACTAAGAGGCAACAAACATAAAAGGGCAGAGTAGAAAGACTCGAAGAGTTGCTGCCGTCACTGATCAGCTAAACCAATATGAGCAAATGTAGACCTCTGAACTATTTGTTAAGAGGGAAAGCTAAACCTCCCTTTGTTTAAGTTGTTGTTAGTCCAGTTTTCTATTACTGAGATAGTCCAAGGCCACCACACGGACAGCAAGCAAACAAACTCCTGGCCCCTTAACTTGTAACTTATTAGAAGCATTATTTGTGTTTTCTCTTAAGGTGGTCAGGGACTTGAAAGCTGCTTTTGCTAAACACACACACACACACACACACACACACACACACACAGAGTGACTCTTGATGTGGGCCTAAAGTTGCCGAATGGGTTTCTAAAAGCAAAATAAGGTTTGACTTTCATTTGTACCTGTTTCCTCCTTTACCTTAAAATTTGGGGTGAGAACTCTGCTCAGCTCTGCATATCAGTATGTGCTGAAAAGCTGGCCCCACCGCTACTAGGTTGATTACCCCTAAATTTACATAACCTATCTCATCCCCCTGAGATTGGGGACACCAGGAAAACAGATTTGCAGGACAGTCAACTCCCAGTGCGCTCCCCGAAGTTTCCAGGATTGCTCTAAACGTATGGTCACCTCAGAGTCCCTCAGAGCCGCCACCAAGCCCAGACTGTCCCAAGCAGAAACAGTCATTTCCCAGAGAACAGAGTCAATGGTAAGGACTTCTCCTGAGTCACCTCGCAAAGCCAGAACTAAAGTAATGCTCAGCCAGACCCTGGGCCACCCCAATGACTCCCTAAAAGCTTTTCTTTTCCTTTTCTTGATGCGCCAGTCTGCTCCTCTCCCCCAGAGCTCTGCTCCCTTCGGTTCCTCACACTGAAGTCCTTTCTTCTTTCTAATTCTGCTTAATAAATCAGATTCTAGCTCTCACAGACGCATCCTGAAATGCTTCTCTGAAACATAAGTCAAGAACCTGACCGGGGCTGAGTTGAGGTCCCACCTTCTCTTCAGGGAGACTTCCTTAGTCCCCATCTGATGACATTACTTGCAACCAAAAGCAATCTTATTTGACACCAATGTCCCTTGTTGCCAATAATGAATTTTGCTTGAATTCTGGGATCGTGGGAAACAGTGAAGGTCAAAAAATTGTTCATCCTTTTTGGTCCAAAACACAGTTCACTGCAAAAAACCCCTCTTCTCCTAGTGACTGAAATAAAGTACCTTTCTTTGCCTCACAAATCATTAGCCATGTTGGCTGCCCAACTGGTCAATGAGAACAAAGTGTTTGTAGTCTACTGTTTCCAGGGCCCTGAACGTGGACATCTACATCTGAGCCAGCACAGAGCCCCCGGGAGGAACAGACCAGCTGCGGGGTAAAGTATTCTCGGTCGAATGTTGACCAGCCACACTTTCATCTCACTTCCCCATATACGGTTCTCTCAGACCTTCTTCACTCCCCTCGATTAAGAAAAATTCATTTGCTTACTGTTGCAGGCGCCTGCAGACCTGACTGCGAGGCACTTTCCTTATTGCAATAGTTCCTGTCCCTACTGCTTGAACGAATCCTTTTGAATAAAAGTCTCTCTTATTAATCCCAGATTTGTCTGTTGGCAGTATTCTACAGCAGAATGACAAAATATTGGTGACGAGACTTACGAATATTTACAAAGAAATGTGACTATGTATACGTACATTAAAACAATATGGAAATGCATGAGCATTGTTAAACTGCATTGACAACAGAGGGGAGTAAGAGACAAGATATCGTGGGCATTAAATCGAGGGATAATACTTAATTTTGCATGGAGGTGCAGAGAACTGCACATTCCTGAATATGGGAAGTACAGTCTTCTTCCACCAAGTAACTCAGACATAAACCCAAAAACCAAAAAACTGAACTTGCGGGAATGCAATGCATCGGTGACCATGAGGAGAAATCAGGTGTAGGCTTCTACCTGGATTTGCAGAACGTAATTTATGTCCCTTGGTGATCTTTCAGCAGTCACTGCAACAGTAATGTACTTTGTATGTAAAGGAGTTTTTCAATCACATTGACGCGGCATAAGTTCCTTCAATAATACTGGCAAATGTTTTCTCCCCACGGTCATTTCCAAACAATGCTGTATTTATTACCCTATGACGTTAACATGGCCTGTGATGTGCACAGGGAAGCCGGTGTTGCTGCAGTCTTTATGTGAGGAAACAAAACTCGAAGAGGCTAAATGCCTTGCCCGAGTCTGACAGGTGCTATCGGGACAGACAGACAGAGACAGAGTCTGTGCCACTGGCCCCTTCTACTCCCAACCAGGGCTCCTTGTTTAGCTTTATTCTTTCCGTGTATTTTCTCCAAACTGCTGTTCCAAACCCAAAGCTAATGATTACAGTAAAGAAAGCCCATCACACAGGATCTTACAGCAGGAAGGGGCCACAGATCCATTATGGAAAAGGTGTCGGCGGCTTGCCAAGAACCAACAGATGGCGCTGTTGGTGGCGAATCCTGGATGGGAACTCACTCTCCTCCCCTTCCCTAAGCCCCAGTCCAGCTCCAGGCCGCCCAGGATGGATCTCGCACTGAGACTCCCGCAGCCCCAGCCTGGTGTGTTTGCCCAGCAGGCTCCAAGGGGCCAGAAGATGGATCTTTTAGATGGTGCTGCTGGGTTCGGACAAGGATCCGAGGAAAGACAAGACCGAAGTAAAGACGAACATCATCACTATCAACAGGCAAGGCACTGTAGCAAGTCTTCCCACCCACTATGCCTAACAGTCATACCAAAGCCTGAAGCCAGAAAACAAAGTGTAGTGTTTACGCCTTGGGCAACGGTCAGAGTCTGGGCGGGGTCCAAGTTCCTCTATCTACGAACTTGCAAAGTGCCTCTCATGAGAGTTTCTGTTCCATCCAAAATTCCAACATGTGCTGTACATAGATATGATGATCTCATTTTTCCCAACTAAAAATTAAAGAATAGAGACTCCAACATCCATGAAATGCCTGCTCTAAGCCAAGCTCTGTGCTTGGTGATGAAAATTCACAATAATCCTGAAATCAGCACCATTAATTCTACTTTAGAGATGAAGGCTGGGGAAATGGGAACGCGTGACTAGGAAATTTGCTACCGATATCTCTGATTTTTAAAATACAATTCTCATTCGCTCATCTGAACGTCAAGATGTTAGGATTCTTACCAAGGGTGATTTGATGCCCTTTTTAAAAGTTATGCAATTTATTTTCAATCACATTCACAGAGTTCAAGTATACTGAGAAATACTGTTGCTGATAGTAGTACACCTATTTGTCCTCAGCAGAATAAATCCTGAAAGAGCTGACACGTGGTTACACAGGAGAAAGAGCAACATATGGAAATGTTTGCAACTGACTTGCAATCCCCGCCCACGGGAGAGGGAAGGCAGATGCCACCTGGAGGTCTCACGTGCCTCCCCCCAGCTGCATCCACTCAACACAACCTAGAGAAAGGCGCTCTCGCTTTGCAGCATCCATCTGCATCTGCACAATGAACCTCGAAGGGCCCCTGATGAATCCCAAGTCTCTGACCTGTGAATGAGCCTTTGTCCACCGACTGCCTCTCACGGACGAGCTCATTTCCATTCCTCGGAGGGACCGGAAGCCTTCCCAGTACACATCTTTGGAAATCGGCCAGCATCGGCCACTCTGTACTTAACAGACTCAGATGCGGTGAAACGTAAGCACGTTCACCAAAGTAAAACAGTGCTAATGGCAGAAACCAGGCTGAAGATGATCCTGGGATGGGCCAAGGCTGTGCGAAGAAGCAGTTGACTAGATCTGATTTAATATTTGAGTTCTCTGAGAACATGTGATGGGTTTAATCTGTAAGGATTACAGATAGTTGGGTAAAATAATGCTGCTTGCTAATACCTACTGTGTATTTAATATGGGGCACGGAACTGAGTGCTTTACATGGGTTAGCACGTAATGACAATACAGGGTACGGCCCATCAGTAAACCCATTTTTGAACAAGGAAATTGAGGCTTAATGATGCTCAGAGAAATATCCAGAAAAGGTCAATTTATAAAGACCAGAACCTCTGTTCCGTTCGCCCTGATTCGCCACCTGGTTTGCCCCAGATGTGGGGATGGAACTATGCCCAAGAATCCAGAACGTCTGGATCCTTTCATACAAGTCATCTGTCCCCTCACAGGGTTCCCAAGGCTGAATAAAAACTCAGTTTCACTTTATGAATAGCCACCTACTATAATTCCCAGGCGGGGGTTCTGGTAAAAAGCTGCAAAGCCTGACTCACACCTGGGCACAGCTGTGGGGCATCCTGTCCAGCCCTGTGCCCCTTCCACGACATGTAGGCCTCGGGACCAACATTCTCATACCACCCGACACTCACAGGCTCACAGGAGACGAGGGGGAACGAGGCTCCGGCCGATCTCTGCCCAGGTGTGCTCAGGGCGGGTGGAAGAGAAAGGAGAGCTGGTCTCCCCGGTCTCCCCCAGCTTTCAGACTGGTGGCCATGCACTAGTAAACCTGGGCTCAGTAAGCCTTCCGAGTTCGGTAACCGTCCTGTCAATCAGGCAGGTACTCAGAAGGGTAGGAGAAGGGGTGGAATAAACCTGTCACCCTGAAATAAAAGACATTCATGGTGCAAAGTGGACTGACCCCACCTGGGTGACACTAGGGAAAGCTTCTCACATGCACAGGCGAATCTGCTCTCGGGTGAGCTGAACTGTGCTTCCTCCTGACGGATACGCCCTCGGCCTGCCTGGATCCCGGCAGAGTTTCCCAGTCGTGCTGGGTTTTGAGTACTGAGTAGGTCAACAGCATAGGCAAGAGGCTCCGGCCGATCTCTGCCCAGGTGTGCTCAGGGAGGGTGGAAGAGAAGGGAGAGCTGGTCTCCCCGGTCTCCCCCAGCTGGAAAGCACTCTGCTCGTCCCTTCTTGGGAAGGACCAAAACACACTAGAGACCAACCCTTCTCAACACCTGGCATTGGGAGTTAAAAACTTTCATTTACTCTATCCAAACTGAAGCTGGGAACCACAGTGCGCCAATTCCACAATCTATGGGCACCACTCCGGCCACGGCCACCGTGACGCAGCCCAAAGCCACGTCGAGGCTGACTGCAGGGCACTGGAAGAGCTCGCCTAGGGGACTCACGGCTCTTCCCCAGGAGAGCTCACAGCACTGCTCAGGGGACCACACTCACTTCCGGCGGCCCATCACCTGACCATCCGGGAGAGCCAGTCTTACCATGGATGCTGGCTTCATCCCAAGATGCTCTTTCTCCCCACTCTGACCATTCCCTTTCCAGTGCTCCTATCTCTAACTCCGCCTCCGCCTCGCGATGCCAGAGCTCTCCCGAGTGCCAAGATAGATGCCCCCGGGGCTCCAGAGCTTCACAAAGTCTGGGCGCTGGACCAGCAACCGCAGCATTGCTCAGCCGCTGGTGAGCCATGTAATGTGAAAGGAGAAACACACACACACACCGCAGACTCTCGCACCCCACACCAGGCCTGCTGAATTAGAAACTCCGGGGCAGGCGCTCAGCTCTGAATTCGAGCTCGGCAGACATTCTAAGGCGTGCTTAAGTTTGAGAGCTATTCTGCTGCATTGCATTGCAGTTAGACCCTTTGGTCGCCCTGCCAGGGAAGTACTGTTCTTTGCAAATGAGGAGCCAAACGGAACAGAACTGGCCAGCCTCACCCAACCTGCCGCTCCACCTCTGTGGCGCTGCAGTGCTTCAACCTGTTGACTTTTTGGCTCTTTCTGGAAAACAATCAGCCTGGCACTAAGACCAGCATTTAAAGTTCCTTTTTATTGGCAGTGGTGTTCTACTGAAGCTTGAACTCTGGGCCTTCCCAATGAGCTGCATCCCCAGTCCATATCTTGTTTTTTCATTTGTTTTGTTTTGTGAGACAAGGTCTCCCTAATTCACCAGACTAGATTTGCAATCCTCCTGCCTCAGCTTCCCATAGTGCTGGGATTACAGGCATGCATCACCCTGCCCGGCTTGCTCCCCTTGCTGTAAAAGCCAACATGCTCATTGAAATCCCCTTGGAAGCTTTAATGTTTTTATTGTTGTTTAATGATATTTGATTATGAAGAATTTTGAACATATATAAAAGTAGCAAAAACAGAATAACCAACCCATGTGAAGGGAGATCTTCCCAAAGGGACCACTGAAGCCCCAGCCCAGGTCAATTAAATTTAAATCCCTAAGGCAGGGCTTGGTGTCCTTTGCAAACTCCCCAAGTGATTCTAATGCTCTTGAATTTGAAATATACTCTGCGGTATATTTCTCCTCCAGATATTTGCATGATTTAATCTCATATTTCACTTGGATCTCTGCCAAAATGTCGCACCCTGGAGTTTTCCAGATTTCCTTATCTGAAGCACATCACGTCACTCCTGGCCACGCCACACCATCTCTCCTTCCCTTTATCCCACTTTGTCTTCTTCGAACATGGCATGTTTTCACCCAACATGTCATTATACACCATGGGGCTTATTCTCATCAATGAGTATGACATGGTAGCGCCTGCCTGTACTCCCGGCAGTTGGGAGGCTGCTGTGAGTTCGAGGCCAGCCTGCAAGCTCAACGCCAGTCCAGACTATGCACCAAGACCCTGTCTCTAAAAACAAAACAAAACAAAAAAACAAAGAATGCTCACTGAAGCAGCATGCGGGGCCCCTGGCTCACCACGACCCCTAGAACCTGTGAAGACAGACGTACGAGCAAGACAGTAGACCGCTATTTCCTGAATGAATCAATGAATGACTCCAGAGCACAGCAGAGATTTAAACGGGGGACTACTTGACCCCAAAATCCCTTTTCTTCCTACAGTAGCACACAGCAGGCTTGGACTAGACTCACTTAACCTTGCAGAGAAGAGTTCTTGCCTCAAGGTAAGCTGTATAATCAGTACTAAGTTTATCAAGCAGATGGGTGCATTCTAGTTGCCAGCTCACTTAAAACTCTGAGGCTTATTTTCATCTGTAAACAAAAGACTAAGCTCATCCCTGAGCCTATTTTCAGGCTCGAGGGTACATGAAAACTTTCATTACACGTGACAGCGTTCTGTGAGGTGCAACACTGTGCACAGCTAAAATATTACTAATACAACAGGGGTGGGAAAGCACGAGAGAAAAAACAGAGTAAGCAAAGAAAGCAAAAGAAGGGAAAAAAGATGATGGTGTTGGGCAGAATAGTTTAGAAAGTTCTGAAGACTAAAATTTTATGATCTAATAGAAAAAGACAAAACAAAATATTTATCAAAATGTTGTATATCAGAAGTGTCCATCTGTCCAAGAATAGGATTCAGATTCTTTATTATCTACTCAATCAAGGGCACAATGTGTATGTTTTTAAAGTATAATTTGCTTATTTTGAACTCTTTCAGGTGCCCCTGTGCTTGTTTCACTGTTTTCAGACTCTTGTGACTACCTCCACAAATGAGGGGCCTGCTCTTCCTAAGACGGCCCTTTCCATATTTGGGAAGCTTCTTTAGAATGTGTGTGAAGAGGGGGAAGAATAAGGACTCTCTGGGCAGAGGAGCTGGGTTCAAACCCATGTCTTATCGCCTCTTAACCACACGCCTTGGATGTGCCACTTATCACCCCTGAACCCCAGTTTCCTTGTCTGTGTGAACAGAAGATGGTGCCACCCCACAGGAGTGAAGAGACACAACCGGAAGGCGAGTCGAGAGCTCACTAGTTGGGCATTCCCACCAGGCACCATTTGCCTTCCGGTCAGAGAGACCCATGTGTTTAAAGCACAATTCTGGAGCCAGACAGCTGCGTTCTGGTCCCTGTTGAAATCTTGATCAACCACATCAACGATTCTTTGTACCCCTTTCCATGTAGGTAAAAAGGTGACAATCATAGTACTTTGTCATCGAGTTGGTATGTCTGTAGTGTAAAGCATTTGTGCCTGAATTATCAGACAGCGTGCGATAAACTCCAGTGATACAATGACCGTCACTAAGTCTGCAATCAGTGAGACCAAAGAACAATGATAAGATCACAATCTTTCCCCCAGACACTTGATTGTAGGATATTAGGAAGCAAGGAGGCAGAAGGCCAAGAAACTAGTTAAGAAGTCACTGCAATTCAAGGTAAGGGGTACTAGGAACCCGAAGTGGCAAAGGGAAGGAAATGGGCCAGATGCTAGATGTTTCTAAGCAATTCAAATCAAGAAAATTTGGCTAATGCCTCGATGTCACTGGTAGGGAGTGGAATCATCAGAGAGAAGATAGATTTTGACTGAACATTTTTTTCACACTAACGTGTGCAATGAAGTTTCGTTGGGAAATTAGTTTTGCCTGTTTCAGGCTGTAAGCATTTTGTTCATCTTGCTACAACCAACAGTCCTGGTATACAGCAGGCATTCAGAGTCTGCCTAGTAACTGCCATCTTCACGGGATATGAACGCAGTAGAGGGTCACGTCTTCCTGTGGATGCATTAGAGGGGAATTAGTGAAAGTATGAAATGACTGCTAGAAGTTCTTTACATCCTCTGAAAATCTGAGTGACGATCTAAACAAGGCCATCACCAGGCTGATAATTATCATCAGCAGATTAATATTTTTGAAATGGCAGGAATCTAGAGTAGGATTTCATAATGAGAGAGTCAGGTTAAGGATGCAGATATTTTTTCACTATAGAAAAAAATATGAACGCTAACCCACCTCCAATATCGGCTTTGTTCAGGATTATAAGAGTGGCTCTCCTACTAATTTGTTAAGGATTTGAGCTAGCATATTCTAGTGTCCCCATAACTGGACAGGGACTGGACCATCTTGAGAGTACCTACAGGTTTTTAAATAAGTTCCTTCATAATACTAATATCCACTATTCAGAGTCTCTCAGCCTCAGCAATATTGTACTTTCGACCCGGATAATTTTTGGTTGTAAGGCGCCATCCTGTGCACTGCAGAGTCACCTACACCTCTCAAAGATTTTTACACATCTCAGAAATTTCATTTGTATCTCCTAACATACCCTATGGGAGACACAGCCTGGTTTTCATTCCGGTTCCAAGATGAGCAACTTCTAACTATTGTAAATGTTTACTTTGTTTTAAAATATAAAAATAGTACATTTGATGTACACTAAAAATGCAACTGCTTTAAAAAGCAGCCGCTGTTTAACAAGGTCACTGGGCCCTTGGGGAAATGCTTCTCTGCGGCTCCTCCCAGACCTGCTTCATCCAGCTGTGAGCCTGGGGTTGACCCAGGTGAGGATGGAGGATTCGCCCTGCTCTAACGTTCTTAATAAGCGGGTCCTCTGCCAGGAAACTCCCCTCCACTTATGTTACCTGCTGGTGACTTTTAACCTACATGGCAACCACACAGCTACCATCTCACGAGGCAGCTGCCCTGCCTGGCCACCCTCTGTCACAGGCCTCCAGGGCTGGACTGTATTGCCTCCCACCTGCTTGGCTACCTGATTTGTGAAGCCTCCAGTAAAACCAGAGAATTGCTTAATGACCAACTCCATTCCTCTTACACTTTGGTTCATCTGTGTTTGACGCTTCAGATGTGAGTTATTAAGTGCAACTTTGATGGAAGGCCAAGAGAAGCAAGTCACTAAAATGACTGGAGATCGCAGACGGTCCCTTCTGGGCAGCCCCGCACACCTCCTCCCTGAGGCCCCTTCCATTCACCTGTCCTAAACCCTCGGACACCGCCCCTCCTCCACCCCTCATCTCCAGGGAGAGGAGATCCGCGCGCAGGAGCCCAGGAATCCGCCGACCCACGTTTTAACTGTGTCACCGACTTCGGACACACTACTTTCCGACGGGCCGCGCCGAGACTGAGCTCGGTCGGCCTCCCCACACTGCAGGGTCTAGAGAGGCGCAGTGACTGGGAGGCGCCGCGCCTGCGCCCGTCGGAGCCCCTCCCCGCGGGGACCTGACCCCGCGCCCTCCGCCCCCTGCCAGCTACCTGGTCCAGCAGCCGGTGGATTCTGATGCCCGAGGTCTCCACCAGCAGCTCCCAGTCGGCCCCGGCCAGATCGGGCTGCTGCAGCTCGGCGCAGACCTCCCGGAACTGCTCCTCGGAGAAGCAGCCGGCCGCAGGCTCCATCCCGCCTCCGCCAGGGCCCTCCGCCGAGTGCAGGCCGCCGCGGCCCGCTCGGCGTGAGCTTGGGGGCGGGGTGAGAAGAAGGCCTCGCTGCGATTGGCAGGAAACACCGCGAAGGCGGGACTTCGGCGGGAGGCGGAGCCCGGAGGGGCGGCCCTGGGTGGGCAGGATTTAAAGTGGGCCGGGCGGAGCTGAGCAAGGCCTGGGGAAGATGGGAAAGGTAAAACTAGAAAAAAGTCCATCAGGAGAAAAAGGAAGAGGCCAGGGCAGAGGGGAGATGTCTGCTGGGAAAAGAAAAAGGAGACACTGATGTCACTCAGACCATCAGGAGCCCATTCCGTACAACCCCCCCCCCCATATACTCCGAACCTTGTAGAATGTCAAGCGTCTTTGGTAGACTTGGGAGAGGAGGAGGACAGACCACAAATGCCTGAACATCCCAGGACTCAGATGCTAGAACTGTAGTGTAATATAATTTCTCTTTTTCCTGTTGGGCATTTAAAATCATCACTCCAAAAAGGGACCCATGGGATTCATCGGAAGACCCCGGTTCAAAACCGTTCAAAAGTCCAATCTGTGGTGGGCTTGCAAAGTTATTGGCCGTGCTGAAGGGTTAAGAAAAGTGATTTGAAAGCTGTTGTGGTATCCACGCGGGACTTCCGCAGCTTGCATAATTTGTGCAACTCAAAGATCTTATTCTTTTGAAGTCTCTTGGGTATTACTGATGATACCTGGATTTTTTAAAAGTAGATAGTTTACAAACGTCAGAGTGATGCCATTGCCCCAGGAGTGCCAATAAACTCTGGAAGCCCTTGTTTCCTAACCTGTGAAGTGGCAAGAGTCGTGCTAGCAATTACATTTAAGGTGATTAGACATAGAGTGTGTCTGCACAGTGCCCATCAAAGTAAAAGGTCAATGAGAATTTTTGCTTGCTTTACATTACTATATTGAAATGTCATTCTTTCTGTGCTTGAAACAACATTAATGATGCATTGTCTGTGGCACTTCATAGAACATTAATGATGCACTGTGTATGGTTCTATTTTGTTTTATGAGGTGGAAGAAGGGAAGTGAGCTTTCCCTAGTCTGAATGTACAAAAGATTAGAGAGATTCTTTCCTACTGTTTTTATGCTGGTAAGTTTTCTCTTATGGGTAAATACTTATTTTATTGAAACAAAAGTCAATATCTTAAGAAAACAATTTACATTGAAATCATTAGTTATGAAGTACGTGTTTCCAGATATTCTCAAGGGATCCATTATAAAGCTGTGCTGTGATGAAGCTGTGGCTTTATCATCACGTAGCAATACAGGAAGGTAGGCCTGAGAATAAAAGTGGTATCATGTAAGATATAAGAAATAAGTCATGAAGTTCAAATTGCATCTATTGCATGTGTTTAAAAGAGTGTATAAAACCCAGAAGGAAAATGCATATACACTTGGATATGTTGAGATTTACAGTCTTGTTTATTTTATTATATTTAGTGCAGGACAGAATAATGTTAAGAAGTAGTGTATGTGTGCGTGTGCATATGTGTGTGTGTGTGTGTGTAGTTTAAAAGATCTAGAAATGATTTAGAAAAGGTTTCCAGGAACATCTGTCAGTATAGCAGCCGAAGCTCCTAGTCTTAAATATAGAAATGCTGGATAAAACATGTGGTGCTAGTCAGCTTTCTATCCAGTGACAAAATACCTGAAAAAAGGAACCTAAAGAAGGAAAGATTTATTTTGGCTTACAGTTCCAGAGGGTTCAGTCCATGGTAAGCTAACTCTTTCCTTTTAGGCTTATGGCAAGGCAGAAACATCATGGTGGAAGAGCATGGCAGAGGAAAGCTGCTCACCTGAGGCCATTTAGGAAGAAAATAGCATAAAGAACTAGAGAGGAAGGGGACAGGGACAAGATGTAGTTCCCAAGGGCACAGCTCTGTGATCTACTCCCTTCATCCAGACCAGACCTCCTAAATTTCTGTCACCTCCACTAATGCCATCAAATTATGACTCTGTGGATGGACTGATCCACTAATGAAGTAACACCTGTCTTGATCCTGTCACCTTCCAAAAGCCCCAGCTCCGAACACTGCTGCATTGGGAACCAAGCTTTTGACCCATGAGCCTTCGGGAAATATTTTAACTGCAAACCATAACACATACCAAAATTAGTTTTAGCTGAAAATAAAAAGGTGCACAGCAAATTTCAGAAAACAAAGAAGGAATGAAAACCAGTGACACAAGCACCTGGATATTCTCAGAGTGGATGACTTCACCAACACCATCCCATGATTTTGTGGGAGGAACTTCTATTAGAGTAAACCTTTTGGTCTCACTCATTCACTAAGTTCCTCAGGAAAAGAGGGATGATTTAAGTGGTTGATGAATGGAGGTAAAGGGGCTACTAAGCATGTCTGGATCAGCCCCCTTTTTGCTCCTTTTTGGCACCTGTCCACTTGTGTAAAAAAAAAATGTGCATTTTCACCTACCTTAGGTTATGGAGTAGTTGTGGGGGCAGAACCAGCCACCAGAACCTAAGTAGACAGAGTGCTATAGTTCTGTAGCTGCCAAAGACCTGAGCCCTGTCTTTTAAACAGCCTTATTGTAATAAAGTGAAATGTTGATCTTCTGCTGACTTTAGCATCTATCTCTAAATTTATTCAGATACAGGTAAGGAAAAGAAAACTGTGAATTTGGGGCTTCCTAAAATCTCAACAGACAGAAACACCAAGAGCTCCAGGCTGAAATTCTGGTCCTCACACACGAACTGAAGACAGCCTGGGGCCACAGCTTGTGGTGAAGTTGGATTAGCAATATCCTCATAGAGACTGAATCCTCTAATAGCTATCACTGCCATTCAAAGGAAACAGAGTACCTCAGTCCCTGGACCATTGAACTCACAAGGAACCTCGTGTTCTTCCTCAGGTGAAAAGAAATTTTAAAAAGCACTAGAAGAAATCAGACCCTCAGCCTATGCCAGAGATAGAATTCAAATTTATATTGCCTACACTGCATGGGAGTCACAGGAAGATAAATTAATCCGAAACCTGGTTCAGGACCTTTGAATCCCTGAGATCCTTCCAGAATCAAAATCAGGGACACTTTCCCAGCCAGGACACATGGACTTAGCATAGAGAGAATAGCACCCAAAGAAGATGAATTTGCAAAAAGTGAGTTGCCAGGACCTGAAAAAACAGAAGCTGGGTGTGTAACTCAGGATACATGTGGCCCTGAGTTTGATCTCCATGTGAGAGAATCAGTGCCAGATATACAAAGGTAGAACAGAGCAAGAACGACAGATAAAATATACAAACAGGACCAAAGGGAACAAACAGATGAACTACAGATAAAGAGATCACTACAAAAGTGATTATATGTTGTATCCATAATGAGGAAACAACAAGAAGGTCCAGAAACCATAATGAAAGAACAGAACACTGAGAAAAAGATAAGTGAATTTGAAAAAACAACCATATACACTTTCTACAAATGGAATATGTAGTCACTAAAATTAAAAACTTAAAACACAGGAAAAAGTGTTGCCCCACCATGGTTCAAGCAAGATAAATATAAATGCTGCTGTGAGGAAATTTCCCAGAAAGCAGCACAAAGCTATACAGAAATAGAAAATGTGAATAAGCAATTAAGAGACATGAATGATCCTTGAAAAATGCTGAAGTTTTCTGACTAGAGCTCCAAAAGAGCAGAATAGAGAGGTGAGGAGGAGGGTGGGTAGGTGGGAGAAGAAATAGAAAAAAGGAAAAATGGAAACAAAGTGGAACTAAAATTCTTGGCCAATAGGGGAAGGTAAGGTCAAAGTTTTGTTTAAGCTGTAGATAAGAGACATCGATTAATTTTAGTGTTGTTTAGTTTAACTGAGTATGTGAAACTTAAGGGTATGAATGGCCAAAACTCAAAAATAACAAAACAAACTATGCACTAAGAATGGGCAGCAAATTTAAATTCACACTTCACCAAAGAACTAGTGCTAAATAAGAACATGAGAAGAAGTTCAACATCATTGGTCCTGAGGGTAATGTAAATTAAAGTCACAGTGAGGTACCATTCTGTACCTATTAGAATGGTTGAAAGTAAATCAAATGATCAAAGCAGGTGTTGGCAAGGATGTGGAGGAACTAGAACACTCATACATTGCTGAAGGATTGCAAATGGTCTAAACACGGGGAAACTATTTGACAGTTTCTTACAATGTTAAACATACACATCCCACACAATCCAGCATTTCCACTCCTTGGTATCCACTCAGGAGGAGAAACACGGAATTGTTCAAACACAGACTTGCATGCAAATGTTCGTAGAAGTTGCATTTGTGTTAGCTAGAAACTGGAAGCAACCCAAATGTCCTTCAGTGAGTGAATGGATAAATCAAGTTTGGGTACATCCATCAGTGTGGGCATGTGTGTAGCTAGCTCTGTGCTATAAAGTAGTACAGTTGCTTAGAAGAAATATGCCCTCTCCAAATTCCCATTAACCAATGAGCACACCCAATGACCAGATCTTGACTTCTATCTGTTATTCCATGCTAAAAGCTTCTTGGAAAAACAACCAATTATAGGTCTAAGGCAGGGGACTTTTAAGGTAACCCTCTGACATTTCATATGCTCAAATCCTAGTGGAGTCATATCAAAAAGATATAGACATTGGCTTGAGGCGGTTCCCACTGGCCAGTTTCGGCACAAATGAGATCGGAAAAGAATAACAACAGTAATGGATTATAAAACACTAAATTTAAAAAGAAATCTATGTGCCCTTAATGGTACTTAAAAAAAAAATCAAGGGAGAAAAATGAGTGGAGGCAAGGAGGAAAAAATCTTTTTCTTTAGATAAGAATACCAAATAATTTGGGTGGGAAGAATGGCAAATTAGGAAATTCCTATTTTCCCACCCCCCATATAGTAACTGATGGATTCAAGTAAAGATCACTGATGGATACTACAACCTTTGGACCACCTGTTGTCAAGGTGATGCCCACAGAAGACTTACTGTTTACAGACAGCTAGGAGTCACTTAATGGAGACTTACGGTGCTTGCAGCCTGAACTAAGGGAGCAATAGCTTCATAAGAACTGGGTCAGCTGGCATTGCAGCCTTCAAGAAATGATGCAACGAGAAGTTTACATGACAACATCATCGAAAGAAAATTTTTTTCGTCAAGGTAGCTGAAAGGGAGAAGACCTGACTTGGGTTAGGTGAGGATCTCGCCCTCTTAGTGGGAAGTTCTACCTCCCTAGCGTAACCAGCTTTCTATCACACATAGAAAATAGGAGAGGAAGAGGAAGGGTGGCGATCGGGAGGAAAGTGTCCTTGGCCTCCCGTTGGTGGGGCTTTCCCTACTTGGAGCTCCTGGTCCGTCCATGAACACAAAAGCTGCCTAAACTGATGGAGAGCCCTACCCTAAAAGAAGAAAAAATTCTCATCGTTTGCTTCTCTGTAACACTAAGCAGATGGTATTTATATATTTAAATGTAAAAGCAAAAAAATTATATATAAGTAAAAAATAAATAAATTTTTCTTCTGGGTCAAGTTTCTAAGATCTTGTTCTAGCAAAACAGGGTATCCAGGGCAAGGTCATCAGCATATCCTCAAAAATACTTAAAAGTGGCACCAGCCTGTCATCCCAACACTTGAGAGGCTGAGGCCGGAGGATCATGCAAGTTCAAGGCTCACCTGGTCTACACACTGAATTCAAGACCAGCCTGGACTATATATCGAGATCCTGGAGAGAGAGAGAGAGAGAGACAGAGAGAGAGACAGAGAGACAGACAGAGAGAGAGACAGAGAGAGAGACAGAGAGAGAGACAGAGAGAGAGACAGAGAGAGAGAGACAGAGAGAGACAGAGACAGAGAGAGACAGAGAGAGACAGAGAGAGAGACAGACAGAGAGACAGAGAGAGAGAGAGAGAAGGGAGGGAGGGAGGAAGGAAGGAAGAGGAATTCCTCAGCAGCATGTCAGAGGTCTGCTTTGGCTGTTTCAATGGGAATGACAGGTCTTGCTAAGGCAAGAGAATTGCAAGTTCAAGGCCAGCCTGGGCAACATAGTGAGAGACTGTCTCAAAATAAAATTTAAAAAAGGGCTGAGGATGTTTCTCAGTGGAAGAGCACTTGCCTAGCATGTATGAGGTCCTGAGATTTAAAAAAAAAAAAAAAGTGGCGAAGACGAGAACAACACGAAAGCTTTGTGGTTTGTTTGTGTGTGTTTGTTTGTTTTTTGAGACAGGATCTCACTGTATAGTTTAGGCTGGCTTTGAACTCGCAGCAATCCTCCTGCCTCAGTCTCCTGAGTGCTGAGATTACAGGCGTGCCCCACTCTTCTAAGTGTTTTTAAGGAGGTGGTGACAGTCCAGCCCTAGATACTCTGTTTTGCTAGAACCAACTCCTGAAAACTTGATGTTGGCGCCAGGCTTGCCCACACCAGCAGGGAAGTCGCTGATGCCGCAGGTTGCCTGGTATCCAGCTGGGCACCGGGCATTGTCCAGGCCCACCTTGGGCTCACAGACACCAATGTGGTACTGGTGCCACTTGCTTAGTTTCTTCGTGGCCTCCTCAGTGTACTTGAAACCATTCTCCTCCCACCATGGCCTTCATGCTCAAGTCAGAGTGACAGCCTGCACCATTTCCGTTCCCAGGAATGGACTTAGGGTCAAAGGTCACGCCAGAGTCTTCACATTCACGGTGCAAGATAAACAGACCACTCAGAGATGGTCTCCCGTGGAGAGTCCTTCACAGGGTCCTTCTTGGAATTCCCACCGCTTGGCTTCAGCCTTTCTTTCTGTAATACTGACACCAGCATACAAGCAAAATCAATAACCGGCCTCTGCCATATCCCTCCAGAGGCCTTGTCCGCTCCCACGCCACAGTAATATGGCCTTGGAAGCTGGGTGTGGTGGTACATGCTTGTAATCCCAGCACAAAAGAGGCTGAGGCAGGAGGATCACTGTGAATTCAAGCCCAGCCTGGGTAATTTTGGTTTTTATTTTTAGCTATGATTTTACTTGTCTTTTTAAATTTTTTGTTTGTTTTTTTTGAGAGAGAGTCTCGCTACATAGTTCAGGCTGGCCTTGAGCTCATTATGTAGGCCAGGCTGGCACTGATAGCCTGGATAATTTAGTGATTTAGTAAGACTCAGTCTCAAAGTAAAAAATAAATAAGAAAGGGCTGAGAATGTATCTCAGTGTGAAGGACCTAGGTTCAATAGGCTTAGTCTCCAGTACTGGAAAAAAAAATTCAAAATCATGAAAGACAAAAAATGACCATAGAAGTCTCACACATTGCTGAGACGACCGAGTGCCGGTTTTGGTTAGATCTAGACTGTCCTCCGGAAGTGTTGTGTGTTCAAAGGTGGGGTTTTTGGAAGGTGATTGGTTCACGGGGTGCCGTATTCACCAGTGAATTCATCCATTGCTGAATTCATGATGAATGTGCTGCTAGGAGGCGGGGCCTGGTGGAAGAGGAGGGAGCGTGGCCAGTGGCCCAGAAGGGTTTATCTCCCTCCCCAGCTCCTCCCTTTGCTCTCGGCCTCCTGGCCATCATGATATGAACAGCTTTCCGCTGGTCAGGCCCTTGCATTTTGCTGTTTTCCTTGGACTCCCTGACCACTCAAGCACTGAGCTTTCTAGAACTGAGTCAAATAAGCCTTTTCTCCTTTAAATTGTGGGTATCAGGTATGGTGTCCAAGTGAAGAAGAAGGTAACAAAGATGCTGCAAAGGGGGAAAATCAAAAGCTGTATGTAACATTACTGAGATGACTGAAATTCGAATACAGATTCTGGATGCCATAATAGTACTATATTCATATTTAATTTTCTGCTTTTGATCATTATATTCTGGGTATAGAAGAGAATAGCCTTATGCTTAGGATTCCCACTGAGGTATTTCAAGTTAAACAGACATGAAGTGTAAAACTTGCCCTTGAAATAGTTTTTCAAAGCTTGGGAGTAGGGAGAGAAGAGTAGAAAATATGATAAAACAGTATGGTGCCGTGGCCGCCTGTCTATAACCTCAGCTACTCACCAGGCTGAGGCAAGAAGATCTTGCGCTTAAGACCAGCCTGGGAAACTTCACAAGACCCTGTCTCAAAACAGAGAAAGAAAACATGATGAAGTAAAAGAGGAGAAGGGCAAAATGTACCCATTTTTGAATTAGAATAATTGAAAGAGAAGCAAAAGTGAGAAAACACAAACAATTAATGAATTTAGAGGAAAGGTAACCAGATGTTTATTGTCCTATTCCTTCCACTTTTCTATATATTTGAAGTTATTCGAGATAAATATTTAGGGAAACTCTGGCTGTATGTGTTTATAGAAGATATAATTAGCACAGAAATGCTAAAGTGAAGATACAGAAACTATAAGTAAACCCCAAACAAATGCAAGCTGATGTGGCCCTAAAAATATCAGACAAAATAAATTTCAAGTCAAGAAAAAAATAGAATTCATGAGTTAATGATTAAAAGGCCAAGCCTTTAGGAATTCTGAATGCTTAAATTTTTATTCATTCATTTCACAACATAATTCAAAATATGTAAGGCAAAAATTGGCATCAGTACTGGCAGCTATCAGCAAATTCACAACCATAGTGGAACACCCTAACCCTAATGGATTAATCAAGCAAAAATACCCCCGAGTGGTAAAGATATGGAAATTCTGAGCATATAATTCATGTGCTTGATCATGAAAGCAGATACTGTGTAGAGTCCCACATCAACAAATAGAATACACAAATTATTTGCAAGTTCCCATGAATCATTAAAATCTTCATGGATTAAAATCCACTTATTAAGATTGACAGTCCTCGAAAGCATAAAGAAATTTTCAATAAATACCAAAGAATCATTGGCATTTCTCTGATAAGAATGCCAAACATAAACATATAGTCAATCACGCTTCCTTATCCTGCCCCATCTATTTTAGATGATAAGATAGGAGTGAATCTTTATGGCCTTAAAAAGAGATTTCTCAAAGTCATAAACAGACCACAAAAGGGATTCACTGCATTAAAATGTCTGTTCTAAAAAAAAAAGTCTGTTCTATGATAGGCCGAAAATAAATTCAAACCCAACAGATAGATGAGTAGAAAACATTTATTACTCACGTGGTCAGCAAGGGACAAATACTAAAAATTTACCTCCAACTCCTAGAAATCAACAAAAAGAACTCAACTAATGCAAATGAAAATACAAACAGTGAAAAAAATCCAAATGGTACATAAAGTTGTTCTGCTTCCATAGTAACTTGGAAAATGCAAAGTAAATTATACCATTTTATTTTCATAAAACTGTCAAAAACTGAAAAAAATCTGACAGTAGGTATTGCTGAATATATAGGGAAATGAAAGCTTGACAAAAAGCTTTCATTAAAGCTTTAAATGGTAGTTAAAGTATAAATGGTAGTTTGAAAAACAGTTTGACAAGATCTATTAAATTTGCGATGCATTCGTTGTCTGATCGTGCAGTTCCACTGCCGTATATGCCTGCGAGAACTATGCATACTGCATAAGGGTGTGCAGTGTTTTAGTGGCAAAAACTGGAAACAATGTAAGCACACAACCACAGAATAAATAGAGGAATTGTGGTGTCTTTGTTCCATAGCTTTGGAAATTAAAAAAAAAAATCTGTTCGTGTATCATAAATTAATCTTGAAAAGAATGCCAAAAGAAGAAAGCAGGTTGGAGAAGGATGCATAGAGTAAAATACTTTAGGTTTAGAATGTTTAATCATATCTTCTAAAACTTTTAAGACGCACGTGGGAAGGATTCACATGAACATGGGTAATAGCTGTAATATTTTAATTCTTTAAAAGATGATACAATACAGAAGACGACATCAATCTGTATGCTGGAGAATTAATTCATGAATATTACTTTCCTTATCTGTATATCTGAACATAATTTAAACAAAAAACTGAAATAATACTAATAATATGCTGCATTGCCGTTAAAATAGCAGAAGAAAAAGAAAAACATTACTCTGAAATGTTATTAAAAATCATTGACTGAGGGGTTGGGGATTTAGCTCAGTGGTTAGAGTGCTTGCCTAGCAAGGCCCTGAGTTCAGTCCTCAGCACCAAAAAAAAAAAAAAAAAGAAAATCATTGATTGAATGTTCATTAATGCCTAACTTTACACAGACAACAAAATATGTATGGATTATTGACTGGTGTTTGTTTAAAAATTAGAGAAGTAAAAGTACACATGTGCTTATTCACTAAAATGAAACAAGACAAAACAAAAAACCACTTTTGTATACCAAGCAACTGAGAAGTGAATAAAATACATGGTATCATCACGCAAATACCTGGGTCAAAAATCAGAACCACTTACTGTCACTGTCTCTGGGGATATTTTACAAAATACAAAGCTAATTCATGGTAAAGTGGATTCCCACAATGAAGCTGTGGTTTAAGATCAGGGTTCTAGTTATTTTAAGAATGAGGCAGGCCATTTTAATTTTTCAGAGCTGTTTACTCAATATAGATATAAAAATAATAATACCTATCCTGACGGCTTGCCGAATTGATCAAGCATATGATGCAAATAAAAGCACTCTGTAAAGTAAGTCAACACTTATCTTTAGAAATTTCTAAATTCTGTTAAAAAATCAATTAATCAATTTTCATCTCCTTCCACCATCATCCAAAATAGCTTAGTTCTGTTCTGTTCAATTCATACTATTGTGTTCTGGTTTAGATTTTAAATATCCTGGAAAAGTCCGCATGCTAAAGGCCTGGTCTTGAGCCTGTGATGCCACCTGGGAGTGGCAGGATCTTTAGGAGGCGGTGCCTGTAGAAGGAAGTTAGATCATTGAGCGTGTGCTCTTGGAAGGAACAGGTGGGACTCTGGCCCCTTCCTCTTTCTTCCCAGCTGCCATGAGATAGACAGGTTCCCTCTGGCATCATGTACTACCTCCCCAGGGCCCAAAAACAATGGAGCCAAGCCACTGTGGAACTGAAACTTCTAAAACTGTGAGCCAAAATAAACCTTTTCCTCCTGATAAGTTTATTTTCTGGGGCATTTTGTCATATGACAAAAAACTTACACACTTCGCTTGTCTGCTCCTATTAAATCCTCACAGATCGTATGTCAGGACGATGGAGAAGTGGAAGTGGGCTAGAACACTGCTGCTGGCCTACAAAGCTTATAAAATAACTTGTAAATCAGTTAATGATAGTTTAAGCCTACCAAGCACTCATCATGAACCAGAAACTTTTCAAAGTGTTTTTGTATAGTCCCCATAATGGCAGTCTGAAATCAGTTCTATTCTTGTCTCTATAATTCACAGGAAGAAACTGAGGTTAAGAGAAGTAAAGTCACTTGTCTAAGGTCACAATGTAGGTCAGAGGTGAAGCTGCGATTTGGAGCCGATTCTGCTGGACTCAAGAGGCCGATCCCTCATGTGATGGATGTAGGAGCTACAGATACGAAGCAGCGAACACAGCTTCGCCAACG
Organism: Hystrix cristata; assembly: GCA_004026905.1. Lineage (NCBI taxonomy): Eukaryota > Metazoa > Chordata > Mammalia > Rodentia > Hystricidae > Hystrix > Hystrix cristata. The sequence continues at coordinate 45,741 of PVJO010005383.1, read as the reverse complement.
TTATATGTGTAGAGACTTATTTCTAAAAAGTTTTAAAGAGCCATTAGATCAATGAAACGATGTACTTTCAAAATGGAAAAGAATTCAAATGTTACGTTCTAGTCTCTTGTTTACTTATTCACAACCCCCTCGTGCTTTGATAAACAAGTAAGCACCTTCATATATATAAGAATAAATTAAAAGCAACATCAGCAATCGCATTCGTTACAAAATTTTACCACTTTATGACTGTAATAGATACCGAAGAATGTAAAAGTACACCAGGGCAAACCCCCTTCCCTAGTCAGTTGTTCACGTGAATACGTGAACGCAGAATTACTTAGAGAAATTATGCTATGTGTGGCTTACATACGACCTAGTCCACCTCTTTTCTTTTATAGATGAGGGAACTGAGACTCAAGACCTTGGATAACTTTGTTATTCAATCAGTCCAAACACGTTGCCACACATTCATGAAGACTGAACAAATCTAGTATATTTAGCCTGCTCATATAAATAACATGCAAACCAGGTGTCGGGAAATCTGAGTTTATAGTTTTGCCTGTTAACACAAAGACTTTACGTGAAACAGCCAGTAAAACTGACAGTTGAGAAAGCTACCTTTGTTTCAACCCTGGAAGGGATCAGAAAATAAAGCCATCATCCACCTTCCTTCCAGTAAGGGGATTCCAGAGACAAACTGGACGTATCGTATTACCAAGTCCCTTCCGCTTCCCTGACTAATCACCTCGAGGAATCCGAGTTCGGCACCAGAACATTTCAGCCCAAAGTCTAGAGTTTCACTGGGCTGTGATCTCTGAGTACAGAGCGACACTCATACCAATTGGCAGAAATACCAGGCCATTCTCCTGTGCACCTGGATCCTCCCTCAGAGTGGAGGCCTGGAGTTCGAGTCAGAAGTAGACAGTGCCCCAGGGGACTGGATGGCAGGAGATGAATTGGGCAGTTCTGCCTGAGAAAGGAGCTCATTAGGGTCCCCTCTATTTCCTGTCACATCTGGGTCATGTGTCTGTGAGGACAAACGAATTTGTTTGAAAATTTGGAAAGCTTACAGTGATATTCCTTTTTGTTTAAAACTCCACATTTGATTTGTCAACAAATTTTGCCATTCTGCTCCCCCATAGCTAGATTTTGTTCACTTTGTTCCTGTCTGTACTGCCCTCTCCAGCTGAAGCCACCATCCCTTTCCCCTGATTGTCGATTACTCAGTGACTTGCTGACTGTCTCCCTGTCGGAGTCCATTCTGCACACGGAGACTCAGCCAGGTTAAAATGCCGAGTAGATCCCATCACTTTGCCTCCTGTGAGTCTTCGGTGGCTGCGTATTGCCTTAAATGCAATTCAGGCTCCACATTCCGCCTCCTCAGACTGGTTCCTGTGTGTATGGCCACCCTCATCGAATCCACCCTGCCCTCACTAGCTCAGGAGGCTGCAGCACTTGTTCTTTAGATTCTGGGTCATGTCAAGGGTTTCTTGATCGTTGAAGCTTCGGCCCTGCTGTCTTCCCTGCCTCAGCCGCTCGCCCCACACGCCCCACACTCCGCAGGCATCCCAGTCCAGGTAGTGAGTCGTCCTGTGACAGGCTCTCCTCTTCCAACCCTCACTCGCATCTCAGCCTTTCTGTTTCCTGCATAAAACTCGCCAGCACTTGTGATTAGATCTATATCTCAAGTGGGGACAGGAGGAAAACAATAAAAAGTAAATAAATAAATAAATGCTAAGTGCTGTCCTGCAGGGATCTCAGTCTGTAATTGAGCAGCTTTTTCTTTCATCAAATCATGAGCTCAACACCAGGGATCTGTGTGCCCCACTCACCACTGTGACCTCTGTCACTGGTATGCAGCTGGCACCTAACTAGGAAGCAAATATCTGTCTGAGTAAATAATATAAGAAATCAGGGACTGGAGATGTAGCTCAGTAGTAGAGGACTTGCTTAGCATGTGCAAGGCTCCAGGTTGGGCTCCCAGCACTATTAGATATGCATTTCATTGAAACACAGATGAACTGGTGCCTTGCTCAATTCTTTTGCATTAGTTTTAAAGTCGTACTCAGGTTTGAGGAGGAAAAAAAGAGGTAACTTCACCATAGCTTTTCCAAGATAGGTACCAGTTATTTTTCTTTTTTTCTTTTTTAATTTTTTTTTTTTAATCCTGGGACTCTGCGAAAGAGTTTATAAGCCACAAGGGTTCTTCTAAAAACAATTTAAAAACCACTGAACTAGGACTTCTAGAAAAGTATAAGTAATTGAATTATAGTCATCTTTGGGTTTTTTCCCCCCTTTTCTAAACAACCATTTATTGACAGTTTAAAAAGTGTTATCAGTTATGCTCAACACTTGAAAGGGTGCACGCCTGTCGCCTGTCACAGGCCAGCGGCAGGCCCTATCTCCTAGCAGCTCGTTTAGCTATGGATTTATCTGCGGACTAAACCACTGAGGGGTGTAGCACCCCCACGAGCCAATCACCTTCCAAATATGTGAAGCTGCCGCCCCCCCAATCTAAACCATAACAACATGGAACAAGTTTGCCACATACAGTTAGTTGTTTAAAAATAAGCTTGTGAAATTTTCATACAGCATATACTGGAAAAGAATAACATACATGTATTACATGAATAAAATAGAAGATACGGCACATGTTGATAGCTCTTTCGAAGGTGGAATTAGCTAGTGATTTTTATTTTCCACTCAAACTTGTCCATATTGTCTCATTTTTATATCCTTACTAGGTTTTCGTGGTGTCATGCAAAAAGAAGAAAAGAAGACATCACGACTCTTTAAAGTGGTAATTTATGTGTTAGGATTTTTGGTCACGGAATAGGCGGAATTGTGATCTTGCTCCGAACAGTTAAATTTGCTAATTCAGTGCCTATTTGTAGTCAGTAGAGGGCAGAGAGGAGAAAGAAGGAAGCGAAGGAGAAAACTGATGTGTAGCTGGTTTGAAAGGCTTCGTAACACTGGAAAGTATTTTGACTTCCTTTTTACTCATCTCTCCAAGAAAATTTCTAAAAGATCATAAAGCATAATACCAGTTTGGACATCACTTATATTGCAAACGTTTGGCATTATTTTACCTGGAGAACCAAAACATGTATTTAGGCGGATTAAAGAAACTAAAAGTAATCAAGTGCCTATTTAATTCTAGACAGTGACATTTATTTATATAGAGTCATCTCTGCGTATAATTTATTTTAATAAATTTAGCCAGTTTGTAAAGAGATTAACACAGCCTCAATAAGGAATTTTTAAAAAGGATAACAAAATTACTTATTAAAGTTAATGAACTAAAAAGAAATATCCAAACAGAAATTTCTATGCTTCTTAAAAAAACATAGTAAGATGTACATTAAAAAATATTTTCCAAGTGAATACGATTTATTGAATTGTATGTTAAATTGACTTAATTCTGAAATAACTATAGTGAACAATAACGTGACACTCAAAAATTTGTTAAATGGGTTTCATCCTAAGTTCCGGCCACAATAAAATTTTACAATAAATAAAAAAGTGAAGAAATAAACCATAGTCAATCCAAACATGGAAATATATTCTTCCATGGCTAGGTATACAAAGAATTTGTGATAACTAAGTCTTAGTTTATTTCCAGATGACTCAGAAATACTCAAGAGACTTGTTTTACTTAGCATCTTTTTCTACTAGCTGCATGATCAAATATGAATGCTTAAAGAAGTGAAGGTCTGAGACAATCTGTTCCATATACTTAAAAGTAGTAATAGCTACTATCATTTTCTCAATTTAGTATTAGCTGATAATTAATAAAACGTTCTGGCCCTCTGACTTCGTAAACTGGAAGTTTACAAAAAGCAGTTTGTATGAATAAATTCTTGACTAAACTTACACCTCGAAAATTGTGCCTGGGCATTAGGTAAGATTTTGACTAAAGCAAAGGCCCACACAATTTAGAGATACTGACAAAAACTCAGTTACATACCACTTTTTGGTTCATTCACTGCTTTCATGTTTTCATTTCATTCTACACCTTGTGAAAATATATCCTTCCTTCTAAAAAGGAAGAAACAGCAAGCTAAGTGGTTTATGGAGAGCAGCAAAGTGAAAGATTCTCCTGGTGAGACCTGTGAGTCTGGATATAATGATCTCACTATGCTGTCGATCTGATCACCTAGAAATCTTCAGACACAGAAACTACCTCGGCCCCACTAGAGTCACACAGTAGAAGCAAAATTTAATGCTAATACAAATCAAGTAACTTTGGCCTTCCACTTTTAAAAGACTTTATATTTCAGATTTCTGGTGTTTGGATTGATTAATCTAGATTTGTGGTTTCCGAATACCAATTTGGAGACATTCACTCCAAGTGAAAAGAGCAGTGAGTGAGATTATATCCCGCCTGGTTTTGTTTTGTTTGGTTTCTGTTTTTTTGGTTTTGTTTTTTTTTGGGGGGGGGTGTTGACCGTAAGTACATTTTAAAGAAACAGTTGTGATGTGCATAATAGTTGTGTTCTTTTCTTCCATCTGTGTTTAGCAAACCAAAACTTTGAAATCCTATGTCAGTATCCAAGACCAGGGCAACCCCTCACTGCACTTCTTTTTATGGTTTTACTGCCCTGCGACCTTAAAGAAGCACCCTTTATTTATTTGTTTATTTATTTTTGGTGCTCCCTCTACCACTTGAGCTAAGTCCCCAACCCCTTTAGATCTGAAGTGTGTAGTTCAGCACTCTGAGCCTGCAGAAGGCTGTAGAGCCTCCCGAGAAAGCTCTGAAGAGTAGTTCTGGGAAACTAACAGACAGGGGCATCCACGTTGCATGTTCTCCAGCATTCTCAAATGGAGAAATGAGAGATACAAATTTTTCAGTGGCAGCCTTTCACAATCTAGGCAATCTGAAAAAGAAAGTTAACGTAATAAAAAAAATTAAAGACAGAATAGAGCTGCTTTCAATTTGTATGAAAAAAATATTTCGTTGTCTTGGGGGGCAACACAAAGAACTAAAAATCTGTTTATTATTCTAAATGCTGTGATACTATAGAAAAAAGGAATACAAACTTTACTATTTTAAAAACAACATTTATCACCTCTTAACCTGTGCTGGAAGAAATGGATTATTTTAAATTGAAAAAGAAAATTAGTAAGACACTCCTGCAATCTTAGCATGCTGGGAGGCAGAGGTGGAAGGATCCAAAGTTCAAGACCAGCCTGGGCGATTCAGCAACTTAGCAAGACCCTGTCTCAAAATGAAAAAATTAAAAAGTAAATAAACAGAAGGGCTGGGGATGTAGCCCAGTGTAAAGGCCCTTGGTTCAATCTCCAGGAGAGAGAGAGAGAGACAGAGAAAGGGAGAATCACGAAGTACAACACAGAAAAAGTTGGAAAATAAAGATTAGCTGTGATGCACCGAGGAAGTAATGGAATGAGTAACAATGATTCAGATTGGCCTTTGGCAATGGTCAGGAACTGCAAAGAAAATACTAATGAGTGAGTCACTTAATGAGCTAGATCAGATGATTTGCAATCTCCCCTTGCAGACCTAAGAGTATTTTTGACCAGTCGAGACAGAATTTTATCATTGGTAAGTGCTTCTGCAGTGCCCACGCTTGAGGCATGAGGTGGTTAAGGAAGGAGCCATAACAGCCACAGCTGGAGGAGTGACAGGGTGACGGTGGTTCTTGGAGAGTGAAGTCTACATTTCCACACAACAGAGTCCTTCTTAGCTGAAACACATTCTGCTGCAAGGAGGGACAGAGGTCCATAAATCAGCCTGCCACAGCCCTGGGATAACAGAGGCGGCCGTGATGGAGTGTCCAGGGTGTAAAAGGAAGTCATAAAATAGGCAAACAGAATGAGAGCGAGAGAGCCAGAGAGAAGCCCTCCTCGCAGGCAATAAATAACCAGAGAGGCCAGTTCATAGAATGTGTTAGGGGAAATAGGCTCCTTCACAAATGGTGGTTGAGACACATTGTCCACAGAATTAGAATCCTGAGCAGTTACAGATGCCAAACCTGCCCATTCCCGTTCCTGATATTAGGGCTTAGCTGGCAAGGAAGTAGCCAGATGTCCCAGCACAGAGTAAAAACGAACCGGAATGAAAGAAGCTGCGGAGGATGGGACGTGCGGCCCCTGGAAGACAGCATCGGGTGGGCCTGGCTGAGAGAGGGATGGAAGCGTTTGCCCTCGGACATCCACACAGCATCGCACAGCCTGCTGCTCATAAGTGCTAATTACGTCAGTCTCATTTACATTGCGGGTTCAATTATTTTCAGCGGGGTTCTTGTACTTGTGAAGTTCTGCATTAAAGAAGTCCTCCAGGTGTTGGCATAGAGGATCATACCGTCTGGGTGGACCTGAGCTGTTGGTGTTATCCAGACTTTGGGCCCAGAGAACGCAAATAGGACCGCAGTATCCTTTAGCACTTGCTCTGTTACTAGGGCTGCTTCTTGCATTTTGTAGCTGCGCATACCCACTCTCATTCTGCCCACTTAACAGCTCAAAGAAGCAAGGCTGGTGTTACGATTACCTTTCCCAAATGACAGAAACACACACACACACACACACACACACACAGATATTAACTCATTTGTCCACAGTCACATTTTAAGCCAACTAAGACATGCTAGAGTTTCTGACATCTACCATTTCAATTGAGTTTTGTTCAAGATTTGTGTATTATTAGTCTAATTGTGCATTAGAGACTCTCATTGGCACAAGCGACACAAAGATAAACTTCGTATGCCTTTTACTCTTGAGAAGCCTAGTCACTCAGATTAGAGGAAATGAACAAACAGCTATTTTTGACCTAATTTGCTGAAGGTAAGATCTGTGAAAGCATAGAGCAGTGTTCTCAACTCATGACAATTTTGCCCTTCTGGGTGATTTAACAGTTCCTTCCCTCCCTCCCTCCTTTTTTCTCTCCATCCCTTACTCCTTCCCTCTTTTTTCTTTCTTTTTCTTTTTCTTTTGTACTGGGGACTGAACCCAAAATCTTCACACTGACTACATTCCCAGCCCTTTTTCTATTTTTTATGTTGAGACAAAGTCTTACTAACTTGGTAATTTGTGCAGGCTGGGCTCAAACTTGCAATCCTTCTGCCTCAGCCTCCCGCAGTGCTGGGATTACCGGTATGTGTCATCACACTCAGCTTGGATTTAGCGATTTCTGAAGACACTGTGGTTGTCACAACCGGAGGAGTGTGCAGCATCCAGTAAGGAGATGACAAGGATGCTGCTATTATTCTGCAAGAACAAGACAGCTTTTCCCAATAAAGCACTTCCAGTGCAGAATGTCGAAAATGCTCAGGCTGAGAAAAGCTGGCACAGAGCACTATGGAGACGGGAACTCGTGTTTACCTGGTCTAAAGGTGGAGAAAGACCAGGCGAGGCTTCTAGAAGCAGGTGGTGGTTGAAGTGGCCATGAAGACATGAGCAGACAACATCTTGAGTATCCAAGAGTTAAGAACCAGTGAGGCATGAGGAACAAGCCCTGGGGTGTTGTTTTTGTCATTTGTAGTTTGACTCAAGCTGGAGCTGAGGCTGGAGAGGAAGGGAGAGACCAGCTCATGGGGGCCTGGCACGGTAGGTTCACATACCATAGCTCACCATCTTAATGTGGAACTGAGGAGCTCGTACTTCATCTGGAATGTGAATTAAAATGCAGATTCCTGACCTTCTAACACACACACACACACACACACACACACACACACACACGTCCTGATATAATAATGTAGTCATGCAATAGGACTGGGGTAGAGTCCAGAAACTACATTGTTCTGGAACCACGTTGTGCAGTTCTGATGCAAGTTGCCAAGTCCTCACTGGTGTACACGATACGCATGATGCTCGTAAGATTATAATCCCATCGAAAGGAAAAGAAAAGGGAATTCTGGAAAGAAAAGAGTATGCAGAGCTATCCCTTTCTTTGCTGCAATCCATCTCATGAAAATCTGAGCTGGGTACTTCTAAAGGAACTGAGGGACGTCCCCTGGCAGGATTGGGGTGCTCCTGGCGCCTAAGGGCAGACACACTTCTGTGGTCAGGGCACTCCTTCTTGGCAGCCTCTGGGCAGCCCAACTGCTTCTACAAAGCCTGTCAAAATCCTCTGTCCTGAAGCCTTGTTGGTATAGCAGGACCTGTTTCCTGTTCCCAGAGAGAATCATCCTTAGGCTTTCCTTTCCCTCCTCCCTAAAGCTGGCTCCTCCTATGTCCTGTCACATAAAACTGTGAACTGAGGTCTCAGACTTACGTCATATCAGTCCCAGCAGGGTGAGGCTCCAACAGTGTGCGCCTGGCCCTGTTGCTTTACTTTGAAATGGAACTTGCATTTGATTTTGTGATTGGACCCCCCACGCTCCTGACTGCAGCGGCTTGGGTCAGCAAGAATGGAAATTAATATAAAACTCTGCAAACCTAGAATTTCTGCTCGGAATTGGAGAAAAGCTTTGCAGCGAAGCCAGTCTCTGCGCCAGCCGCCTGTGACCCTCTTTGCATGGAAATAGATGAATAGCCACAGTACAAGGTCAATGGCTTTGCTGACGGATGTTGCACCAGGGAATTTTTTTTTTTTTTTTTTTTTTTTAGATAGGCTTCCTACAGCTGTCTTGGTAGTTTGGTAGCAGTGTTAACAATTTTCCCAAGTTGTCTTATCTCAGGAGAATTTTTAAAAAGTAAAATAAAAATAAATACTAGTGAAGGAGCTGCAGACAGAACACTAAGATCTAACCTATGAGACTCACAGAGGTTTTGATGACTTACCCACAGCCACAAAGAGGAAAGAAAATTCAAATGTAAGTTTCCTGACTTTCAGTTCATGACTATTTTCCTTGCACAACAGAAACGAAGAGTCAGAAATGTTAATTTTACTGTGGAAGTACTCCAAAACCTTATGCCATGACCCTAGAAAAAAGGATCAAGTCCCATCAGCGCTGCAAAGAAAGTTTTCCAAACTAAGCTGAACCTAGAAAATAAATAGCAAGACATAAATCAGCAGAGAGAGGTACCCCTGAGACTACTGAGCCCATCAAACTGGAAGTCCTCCAAAATTATCAATGACAGATTTACCGACTGGGTCCGAGTGGGTGCCCTCCCTCTGCCCTGACGGAAGAAACATCATGTTCTCATTATGTGGCCATGCATTCTCTTGGGATCGTTGGTTTTACCAAGTTCCACACTGCTTTTATGAAGACAATAATGTCTTTTTTCCTGTGTAGTTTACTTAAGTAAACAAGAAAGAGTCAACCCTTTGCTGTGTCCTTTACAAAACAAGACTTTAAAATTTCTGTCTAAAGACAGCAAGCAAAAGATCAGTTCTCTGCCTTGTTCCATAAGATAAGTTCATAAGATAAACAGTTCTATTTTGAACCCAATTCAACTGGGCAAATTGTTCTGTTTCCCACTACCCGCTCACGTCATAGACATCAAAGACTTTTTAAGTGGATCAAATGCTTTCAGTAGGTTCCACAAGTTGATCCTACACTTAATGGGTGCATCATTGCAGGGGGCCTGTGGGAAGGCAATTTCACGGCTTTTTTTTTTTCCTAGCAAAATGATCATTTCAAAACTTCAGAGTTTATTCTGGGGTGTTACTGTTTATGAGCTACAGAAAGCAAGTCCGTCATCTGAATGCAATATTCCGCAAGGATTATGAGAATAAGCGTGAAGTCAAACGTTGGTTCTAGGGCGAGACTCTACCATTTTCCAATATATGGTCCAGGGCAAGTGTCCTAACTGCTTCCTTTTATAACACGACTATTTCTAGCATCTAACTCTTGTTCCGTTTGCATTAAATGAAATAATAAATCTATAAAAGCTGTATGGCATAAAGTACTCAATAAATATTTATGTCTTATTACATAGACCCAGTCGAATAATACTGAACAAATGCTAGTAATAATGGAATAATTATAATTATAATAATATATGTCCTGTATTGTATAATCGTGTGTTATATAACATCATATACAGTATTATATATTTTTTTTACCTTTTTTTTTTTTTTTTTTGGTGGTGCCAGGGATCGAACTCAGGCCCTTGTGCTTACAAGGCAAACACTCTAATCACTGAGCTAAATCCCCAGCCCCTATAGTATTATATTATTAAAATTATAAAGAATAATGTACTTAGCCTCAACTATCTGAATGTTTGCAACGGTATACTTGAATAATTATCCACATTTTCAAGTTTAAGTTTGGTTTCAGTGTAAAGTCATTCTTTTGTTATACATTCATTTATATTAGAAAGATTGATACCGTCTTTAAGGAACATCTGAGAGATTTCTGAGTCATTACGATTGTGGTAAACCCCATTATGAAGGCTTTCTTGCATTACATGAGACCCAAAATATTGCATTTCTAATGAAATCCAGAGTGTATTTGCATTGCTCTTTTTGTGTAAGTATTAACTCATGGAACAACATAAAATTGGCTCTTGGTAAGGCACAGGCTATTTTTCCACACATGGAAGGAGGAAGTTTGAGTCTTCTGTGTGTACCATTCTGCAGGAGTAGTAGCCTAGAGTCGTGAGCAATAAACAGAGAAAACATTTTCACTACCAGGAAACATCCATGGGATGCTTTCTGCAGGCCTGGCACTGTACAAAAGGAATCATACAGTTATGTTCTTTTTACAGGGAGTTTTAAATTGAACACATTCCAAATATAGTCTTCACACATAGGCAGCACCCGTAAAGGCTCAAATTGTAGTTCTTAAAACATCTCATTATTCCATGCAGAAAGTTAATGATCTCAAATAACACACGTATTGTATCAGCAATTGCATATTTGTGTTTATGAAATAAAGCGAATTATAACATCATTATAACGTTAGTGAAAATTTCACCTGTGAGCCTGTAGCAGCATTAACGGTCTGGGCAATAAATCAGAAATGAGTGGTTAATCAGTGAAGTGAACTTTCTCCAGCATTTGCCTCTGCACTGGAGAGTGAATAGCTGTGCTAATGAATTAAATACATGCCCTCCACTCCGTACCTTCTCTTTGTCTTGGCCTCTATAGTTTTGCCTGTGTCACCAAGCTGTGCATCATCTCGAATATAGAAACATGCAAACTCTTCTCCCTTGCTTGCCTCCCCCACGTGAAACTCATTGCCAAGTTTCGCTGATTCTGACCATTGTAGAAACTTCCCACCTGGCCACATTTCCCATTATCAGGTTCCCTGTCTCTCACCTGGACATCATAAAGGCTTCCTAAGTAGTGTCCCAGCCTCCTTTCCCCCTCCCCCGATACTCTGACACCCGGCGACTGCTTCTAAGGCACAGAGGGGATTATAACATCCTGTTGAAAACCACATTGCTCACCAAATGAAATCCAAGCTCATCATAGAGGCAAGAAGCTGACCATGAGCCATTTCTAGTCTTATTTGGGCTGCTCTCTGTCTGCCCTGTGTTCTCTAAAATCCAGCGGAACTAGCTCTTCAATGCTCTTTCGTAGAAGGTTTGGGCTTTTCAAAGCTGCATTGGAGGTAGGTTGTTCACCCCACCAAGAAAACCCCTCTCTTCCTCTTTACTGATAATGTCAAACACCTGTCTACCATGACGCTACTAACCCCCAGCCCTTACCCTGCACACCTAGATGGGAACTGACGCTGTCTCGCTGGACCTCTCTCCGGCCAAAAGGTTCCCTGGCTTGCTGTCGCCACGGCCTTCCTGCTGTGGACTGTGAGCTCCCTGGACACAGAGACCTTGCTTTCTCCAGTGCTTTGCATCTGCTCAGCTAGAACTCAGGGCAACTTCCTGGTCTCCAAAAGGAGGATTGTAAATATTGGCAGAACCAGGATCCTCCTGGAAGCAGAGGAAGACGAAGCACAGTTTAATCATTAAACCTCCTTCCAGAGAACTAGGGATGCTCCTAAAGGAGCAGGTCCTTTTTTCCAGAGTATTTTCCCCAAGCTGAACCCAGAGAGACCATGCATGCAAGAAAAGGAGGCTGAAGAAATTGAAGCTCGGTTAGGAGCACGCAGTTAATCTTAGTCGGCAGGCACCTGTGTGTGAGCCCCTAGCGGTGGATCCCGGGAAGTTACTTACCCCTGCCGAGTTTGGGTGCCTCCTTCATAGTAAATTAAAATATGGATTCTTGAGATCCTGTCTGGGCGATGCATCGTCTACGCTCCTCGGCAAGTGTTACGTGCTCCTTTCCTCCTCAGGCTGAGCACCTTGCATGTTCTGCGGGTCCACACAGAACAAAGGGGCTGGTCCTGGGTTAACACCTGTTGACACTGCCGCCATCTGCATCTCCATCTCTTTCTCCACAAGATAAACATAACAAAACCGCTTGTCGTGAAAATACACTCACTCAGTGCTTCTCCGTGAGCTCCAGTCAGGGAACTTCGATCTCTGGTTTCGACTGTCAAGTTCATTACTGGGGGGAGGGGCTGGCCCCCAGGGCCCATCGCAAGCCAGTCGGTTTGCATGACTTCAGGTGCCTCAAGTAGTCAGCAGCTATCTGCTGTATGAATATGGAAGAGAGATGAGCTAACTAACTTGGACTGGGATGCCAGAGATGATTAGTTTTAAAGAATTTTTTATGTTGCAGAACAGTTTCCAATTTCCAGCACCAGATCAAAGCCTAAAAATGTGGCTGATTAGGAGCAAGCTGATGTTACGTATTAGTATACAGTACTTTATGGACAGGATGAGTGGTATTTGTCACCAAGGGCTGGGCACATTGCTTCTGTAAATAGGACAGAAGGGCCTCACATTGCCAGGTATAGGGGTAAGCGGCGTGGGACACCATAGACCCTTCCTTCTCTTTCCTTTCCCTGGACAAAGGCAAATACGGTGGTTTTCCTACATGCCCCAGCATTGGCGACCCTCGTCACGAGGGGAGGCTGGTGTTGCTGGTGTGCATTTGTCTTAAAATGTGTTAGTCCAGTTCACTATAACTCTTTACTTTTATGCTTCCTTATCACGGGCCTGCAAAGAATAATGTACATGAATATAAAGGATTGTGAAAAACCTGTGAAGGTGTGCCAGGATCACAGGACTCTTAGCATACATGCTGATTTTCAAATAAGAAAACGCTGTGTGCTTGTCACCCCAGCACCCCAGAGGCTGAGGCAAGAGAGGAGCACCATGAATTCAAGGCCAGTCTGAATTACATAGTGAAACCCTGTTTCAAAATAAACACATTAAAAAAAAAAACAAACCAAAAAGATTCTTCTCGTCTGTTGCCAGAATAACAATTAAGTGCCTGTGTGGGGGTGGGGCATTGGGGTGGGGGGCTCGTGGCTGGAGATCAAACTCAGGGTCTTCACACTGAGTTATAGTCCCGACCCTTCTAAATTTTTTACTTTGAGACAGGATCTTGCTGTGTTGCTAGGGTTGCCCAGACTGAGTTTGAACTTGAAATCCTCCTGCATCAGCCTCCCGGAGTGCTGGGATTATAGGCATGCACCACCATGCCCAGTTGACAATTACTACTTGTTGAAGCAAGAAAATCGATTTACTCAGCCCTCCCTCAAATCCACTGCACCATTTTACTTGTGTGAACTGGCTTAGTTCTGTTTATGTGATCTTTCATAGGTACTCAGAAATGGGCAAGAGAAAACGGGGGCCATGATGTACATCTAAAAGACCTATGCTACCTTTCACTGCTCTCTGGATCTGCTGAGCTTCCAGTATCTGGAAGTTGACCAACAAATAATAAAATACATTTGTATCCAAGGCACACCTGTTATCTTTGTTACTATCAGATATTTCTACTAAATGTCCTAGGCCTCATAGTGCTTTGGAGGGGAAGAAAAAGGAGGGGAGGCGGAATGTTAACATGACCTGCTATCCAGAACAAACACAAGAGCACAGATCACTTTCCAAATTTTCCATGATTTCAGAATGTCACTGCAGACACGCCCTTAAAAGAAGCATCAGAAAGGAGTGAAACTGGCCAGTTTCCCGAACCCAGCTAGACTCAGCGATGTCGGAGATCAAAGGTGTGCAGATCGGACAGGGGGCTGGCTGGGGGAACTGGCATCTTCCAGGCTGCTGGAAAGAAGCCAACTCAACCACATGAGCAAAAGCAAACTGAAAGTAAATATGGGTGAGTAATCAGATGCACGTGGGGGGTCCGCTGCACAAAATGCAAAGCGGATGGTTCCCCAAGGCAACATGTGCACGGCTTCAACAGGGGATGTTCAACAGCAAAAGCAAAATGTCTCCTTTCCAACCTAGAGGCTGAACCTTCAGTTTCTACCCAAGGGAAATGGGTGAATGAACTTTTTGTCCTGGTAGTCACCATCCTCTCTGCCTTCCTCCAGTCTGATGCCCTCTCTGCCCCTAGAAAATGGCTTTGTCTTATTCTAAGAAAAAAAAATTTTTTTTTAAATGTGGGAGAATTCCCTCTATACCATTAAGTTCCCAGCTCTGCTCTGTGATGCCTTTGGTAGCCTCAGTCGTCTAGAGATGTGATTTTCCAATACACCATCGCCATCGTTTCCTGCCTTCCATCCTCTGATGCAAAGCACTGATAAAACCCCTTCCCTGGCTTGGGGAGAAGGTCCACACAGCTGACAAGCACCGTTTCTACCTTATCTTCCTCTAGTCCTCTTCCTACCTGCATGACACAGTGAAGATTAGTTCACGGTTCCCCTCTCACCCGCAAACACCTCCAAATCCCACACCCCCAGAAATACAGGAAAACAAACAAACAAACAAAAAACCTTACAAAGGAATTATTTTCTGTAGGCTCACAGGATTACGGATGCATAGTATCATAAAGGGATCTAAATGGGAATAACTTGGGGGAACGAAAGCCTGGATAGGGATATAAAAAAAACAAAACAAAGGAGGTTATTCGTTTCTAAATTCGTGCTCTTCTTAAAAATATGTAGATTACATTCTCATAGAGGAAAATACAGCATTTCAAGGATTTCCTCTCACCAATTGTCTCCGGTCCCTTAATTGTCTTTAAACCTCGCTGAGTACTTTGTTTACGGTCCCTAGTGCCGGGTTGTGGCTCCCTCTAGCTCGCTGGCCCGGCAGCTGCCTCAGTCGCATTCTGGCGGAGAAAGGTAAGGATCTTTCCCTTGCTCTTTGAAAGGTCTAGGAGAGAAACGCTGATTGCCCACGGGGCTTGGAGGTGGGGAGTACTGCTATCATTCATGCATCTGAAGCTCCCGGACAAGTTCCCCAAACTTAAAGGCGACTCTTAAGAAAAAGAGCTGGCAAGATTTCCCGTCGCTGCTGGACGGAGAGGGTCGGCAGAAAGTAGGCTGGCTGTATTGTGGATGAAATTTTGCTGGTGGGGACAGGTGTCCCTGCAGGGATCCCCGAAGTGTTTGATCCTTCACGGGCGCGGGGTGCGAGGGGGCGCGAACATTCACAGGCACCAGGCAGGGATCACCAGGAATCCGCTCTGAAGTTCCATTTGAAGACGTGAAGTCTCTGAAAGCTGCGAGTGACCGCGGTTATCAGGAAAGGTGTCTGTTCCGCTACCGTTTCGGCTGCATCCCGAAGCTTCCTATTTCATCGCATTGATCAGTCTGAATCGATCCTCTGGAGAGGTGGATCTGCACATCCTGGCAGATGAGCACTCCCTGTGCAGATGGAGGGTGGGGGTGGGGGTCCCCTGGAGCCTGAGAGGGCTAAAGCTTGGGTCTGAGAAGTGGCTGTAAACCTGTCCACGCCCCCGGGCACAGCCACACTCACCGGCACTCGCTGGGGACTGAGCCCAGGGCTCGCCAAGCACAAAGGCGCTGCTGGCCTCTGGAAGCTTGCCTCATGCCCTCTGGCTTTAGTAACAGGGAAACATGATGCGGGAATTTGATCAGGGGCGCTCTACCACTGAGCTATATCCTCAGCCTTTAAAAAAATTTTTTTTTAAAGTTTTGAGACAAGGTCTCCTTACATTGCCCAGGCCGGTCTCACACTAGTGATCCTCCTGCCTCAGCCTCCTGAATAGTTGGTATTAGGGGCATGCACCACGAACCTAGGCAGGAAGCTTGCTCTTTAACAGCATAAGGTGTTGCTCAGTGCTTCCTTGGAGTTACTGGCTTTTTTCTTTGCTTTTTTTTTTTTTTTTTTTTTTTTTTTTTTTTTTTTTTTTTTTTTTTTTTTTAAGAGAAAACAGCCTCCTCTGTAGCCCCAGCATGGGGAATACTAAGGCAGGAGATTAGGAGTTCAAAGCCAGCCTGGGCTCCTAGCAAATTCAAGGCTGTCACTGGCTCTATATACAGCAAGACTCTGCCTCAAAAAGGGGCGGGGAGGGGGCACTAGGAATTAGAGAAGAATTGCCCCAAAAGCGGCCCCCAGTGAGAAGACTGTCGCTGTCTTAGGAGCCTCCGATGGCTCAGCCCGGGCCCCTCCCCTGTCATCCATCTGCCTTCCCAGGGCACTTCTGCAGGTTCAGAAATGCACCAGTTCAGGGCTAGGGATTTAGCTCAGTGGTTAGAGCACCTGCCTCGCAAGCACAAGGCCCTGAGTTCGATCCCTGGTACCAAAAGAAGAAAAAGAAAGAAATGCACCGGTTCTAAGTATCTCTGGTGGTCAGGGTGCAGCGACAGACTCCTCACGTTTGATGCCTCAGTCTCCTTAGGTCCCACGTTTTAAAACCATGATGACAGAGGCCACAGGTGCCTCAAGGTGATCCCCAGGTGCCTCAGCATGTTGGGCTCTGCAGGACTTTTCTACTCGGGCTTAAGCCCTCTTCTGTCTTCCGTTCCAGGGGAAAGGACTTGAGGTCCCTCTCCCTTTGCGACGAGGTCAGGGCGTTGTTACTAGACACGGCTGGGAAGACTAGGGTGTCACAGAGCAGCTCTGTGCCAACAGCTGGAGAAATCCCACAATGCCAGAGAAAGGAGGAAAGCGAGTCTCCTCCAAGAGTTATTGTGGGTTTGTAGGTTCGCTGTATTAAAAGGGGTTAGTAGCACTTGACGGATTTTAAAACTTCCAGCTACAGGAGTATAGGGATGAGCTTTTAACAGGCCCCCAGTATTATCTCCATTTTCCCCTCAAGAGATGATGTGGGGCTTCACCTACTTCGAGTACTTTAAAATGTCAAGTAGCTTGTCTGTAAGAAAGCCTAAGCCTCGCAGGCCATGGATAGTGGTGGCAAATAGACCTCTCTCTATATATATATTTTTTTAATTTTGTAGCTGTTCTGGGGATCAAACCCAGGGCTCAAATGTCACTGAGCTGCACCTCCAGCCTGGAACAGACCTTTAACTGTCCTGTTTGAGAGTACGATGCATCTAGTCACACGTTTGAATGTTTTAAAATACTTTGCTCCTTAAAGAGGGCCAAAAGCCAGCAGCCCAGGCACAGGCACAGGCAGACAGGGTCTTTGTCACAGAACCAGGATCTGCTGTGGTTCAAACCTAGGTTTTCTTTCTGGCTGTGTGATTCTTTCTGGCTGTGTGATCTCCTCTCTGAGTCTCCATTTCCTCACTTATACACTAATGAAAATTAATGCTAATGCACAATATTTCTTAATATTAAACCATGCCCGTAGTAGGTGCGCTCTAAACAGCAGTGATGTTCGCGATGACGATTTCCGAGTTGCCAAAGTTGCCACATCCTGGCTCAAGCGATAAGCAATTTTGTTTAAATCAAACTGACTAGTTTCCCCCCTTAACCACAAACATGAGCATATCCTACCCTCTTTCCTAAAAGAATGAACATCGAAGGAGGGTGGGGTGAGTGAAGACCTAGGAATGTGGATTTGTGCTGAGGTAGAGGCTGATTTCAGCTGGCCCTTGACGTCACGGCTGTTTCGGAGTGTCTGTCCCCTCAGCTGGGTCTGCAGCAGCGCTGAGTCCGAGATTCTCTTGTGAAAATGCCTGATGGCCGGGAGGAAGATCTGGAGGTTGGCTGGGGGAAAAAATGAGTAATTCGAAGCAGCCTGCTTCATAAACGCTGCAGGAGAAATAAAAGTAAAAGCTGGCTCCTGTCTCTGGGGACTCTGCAGAAATGATCCTGACTTACCATGTCACCGAGCAGAGCTGGGGGAAGCCAGAGCTCGGAATCTGCTGGCGAGAAAAAGAACCAGGGGAAAAAAAATAGAGGGAGGGGCAGGAGGGAGGGGGAGGGCATAAAGAGAGAGGGAGGGAAAGACAAGCGGTATTTAGGAGCCGAGGTAGCCTGAAAGAAGAAAGCGCTCCGGGATTCAAAACCAAACCTACAGCAAAGTATTTTTTGTATTTTTTTTCTTTTCCCTGGAGGAAATCCCTGCTTGACCTGTCATTTTCCTGACCGCACTGCGAAGCTGCCATGACAGGCTCTTCCTTTCTCAGAAGCTAAAGGAGGGCGCACGACCGACCGCGGATGATTCTTCCCCTCCAGGTCCAGCGGTTTCCCTGGTGATGGACAGCCTCCCTCCACGGTTCCGTTCGGGTAAGTAGTCTGGGGACAGATCTTTCCTGGTTAACACAATCGTAGCCTTGGGGAGAAGTTTTTTTCTTTCTTTTTCTTCTTTTTTTTTTTTTTTTTTTTTGCCTCTAGAATTGATGTGAAATATCCTTTAACTGGCCTAGCAACATTTATGGTGTCATTGAACAATAGTGATTTAGCCTGGTGATTAGAATTTAAAGCAAGCACAGGGCTCTCACAGTGCCCTTGCTCTGGGAGTGATATTTTGACTTTCCTGGGCTGAAAAGAACCGGCGAGATTTGATGTGGGGTTGCATTAATTTTCAATTGATGCTTAATATATTCTGTAGATTAATCGCATTAAAACGACCTCTGGTGTCTTCCTATAAACTCTGGGTCACCATAACCGCTCAACTTCTCTAGGATGAGAGACAGTGCCTTCGTGTGTTGTAATCAGAGACAAGACTTTTCACTGATTTCTCACAGGAGCATTTTCATCAGATGCTTTGGATTAAGTTTTTTCCTAAAGTTTTCAGGTGCAGAATATTTAGAAAGGGGCAAGTTTTATACATAAAGACATGGGGAAAGAATAACTGTGTCAAATTGTGTTATCTAGTGTGCTTGTTTAAACACATCATCGTATGCATAATTTCAAAATTCCTTGCTGAGTTTGAGGCAAAATTTGGAAATTGACAGCTAAGAGTTGATTTTATCATTAACCTGGAAAAGAACCACACAAAATGATACCCCGTGAAGTTGTTTATACCCCTCTTTTCCCCTTTTCGGATGGACAGGAGAATACTGCCACAGTTCTGATTACAAATCCTTACCTCACTGTCTTTATTTTTGCTGAACTGCCCACCCACCATGGGGAATAAAATGGTTCTGGGCACACACTGCTTGGTGTTTAGTAGCAGCATGGTAAAGACTCATTGGCAGTCAGGTGATGGAGAAGAGCATCATTTGCACACTGGCTGCTGGCCTTGACACTGATTCCCTGAGCAGTGAATGGGTGATAGTTTGGAAAGAATGCGTGTTATGCCCAGCAAAATTGGCAGAGTTTAAATCACTGTGAGTTATGGAATGAACCGTTTTATAATGTATTCTCCTCTTCAATAAGGCCATCTTTGGATTTGGATTCAGGCTTTTCTGGGTTTAGGAAATAGAGGAGCAATGAACAAAGTGTAAAAGCTTATATAAAAAAAGTTTGTTGACTGCCAGAGAATATTAAAACACTGAAAAGTGCTTCCTGCTTTTAATATCTTCCCTTTTTTATGTTTATCAGCTTCATCTTGCCTTTTTTTTTTTTCTCAAATCCAGAGGGAATGCGACCAATTTGAAAAAAATAAAGCTGATTTTCACACGCATTGCCCCTCCTGGAAAGGAGGCGCCCCGCAGCTCTTCCCTCCAAGCAGGGCCACTGTGGTACAGTTAGGTGACACTCGTGTTTTCTCCGCAGGGGCTACCTGGTGAGACTCTCTGGCTCTAGCCTGTGAACCCAGCCAGGAAGAACCACTGTAAAAATGACTGAAGAGCCCGGCAAAGAGGTCCCGGGAGCCCCCAAGCCTTCCGTGCCAGTGACAGCGGAGAAGAACCCCAAGAACGAAGCGGTGGTCACCACAGTCCCTCTGGTCAGCGAGGTGCAGCTGATGGCGGCGACTGGGGGCGCCGAGCTCTCTTGCTACCGCTGCATCATCCCCTTCGCGGTGGTGGTCTTCATCACCGGGATAGTGGTCACGGCGGTGGCCTACAGCTTCAACTCCCACGGCTCCATCATCTCCATCTTGGGCCTGGTTCTGCTCTGCTCCGGACTGTTCCTGTTAGCCTCCAGCGCCCTGTGCTGGAAGGTGAGACAGAGAAGCAAGAAAGCCAAGCGAAGGGAGAGTCAGACCGCTCTGGTGGCCAATCAGAGAAGCCTGCTGGCTTAAGACTGCAGGAGACCAAATGGGATCCGGGGCGTGAAAACCCTGCTGGGGCTCGCTCAGCCCATTCGCCCAGAACAAGCCACGGCGGGCTTTGGGGCAAACTAGACCCAGGGGGGTGGGCTGAAGGCAGAGGTCAGATGGGTCCTCCTTCCCAATGGATGCCCGTCTTTAACGCTTCTTGGTGAATGCCTTCATTATCGACAAACTTATTCCTAAGGGCTATGTACTGAGACAGAAGAATCTGTGTCAACCACTTTGGGGAGGGGGGCGTAGGAGCCACACAGCATTAGGCTGCATTTGGTTCACTTTGGAAAGTAGCCAAACGATAGGAAAACAACGAGATAGTACTGGCCCCACAGACTCCTGCCTCCAAAAGAGATAACCCACTTTCTTTGAGAAGCTGTATCACAAAAATATTCTGCTCAAGGTCTATATTGCTTTGGGCTTCACATACACGCAGGTGATCATGTTTTTTCCTATGTCGGTTCTCTTGTGTTTCATTTTTATTTTTCACTTTCAGTAACTCATCATTGGTGGTACTTTATCTTGACAAAAAAACCTAATATTTTTTATATTGTAACATTGGACAGTTTTAGGTAATTGTAATGATGGGGCAGAAGTAAAATAAAAAGTGTAGCTAATAGATGATGTGGGGGGTTAAATTAATATTAAAATAATCCCATATAGCACTTTTGAGGATTTTTACATAAAAGTTTAATGTACATTTTATTCAAAATAATAAATACTCATTGCTGCTGAAATTTTTTAAATGGTTGTTTTAGTTATTTTTATTTTTTAGTTATTTATTTTAGCCAGTCCCAATTGTCTAGCTTCTCTGTTTTCATTTGCAAAATATTGATTATATTTTTTCTCAAATGGATATGTTGCTTCTTCTTTTTTGGAAAAAAATTTAAGTCTTTTCACTACTTCTGAATAATAGTATTTTTACCCTTATTATGTGCTAAAGATTTTTGTTCCATTATATTTAGGAACTCAGTGGCTGGACTTGGAAACTTTATAATGTTCTGTTAAGTGTGGATTGCATTATTATTATTGAACTAATCATTAATTCTTTGCTTGACACAGGTTTTCTGAGCACCAGCTGTATGCCAGGCATTCTATAGTTTTGCAGGCTGCTTGCTCTGTGGGTTCAAACACTGTATAAACAAAGTTACTGCCTGAATTCTTCTGTGGACAGTGAACTGTCCCACAATGACGACTCTATCCCACAACTCCAACCAGAAATATTCCTCATTCACATAGTTTAAGCCACATTAAGCCAGAGCAAGAAAATGAGCACCAACACTTAAAGCTTGGGAAATAAAACAAAAACAAAAAATCCGAAAGCCAAGCCTAGCACATTCCTTGAAAGGTATTCTAGGAGAACTCTGCAGTGAGCAATTTAATTAAATATGGCAGGAGCCCTCTGGCACAACGACTCCCTGGTGCTTGCATAGTTTTGGTAACTGGAAACTTCTCAATGGTTTTGGAAGTAGTCAGGTTTCCTCCCAGCCAATGCGAATGAGTGGAACTGTGCTCATTCAACGCCCCTGGACAAGGCTGAGTTTGACACGGCTCTTTCTGCTCCAAGAGTCAGTCTCCCCATTGCTGTATGAAGAAATTTCTAAGGCAAGGTCCAGTGTTCTCCGGTCTGCTCCAAACAGATATATGAACTTTCCCTCTCACTCTTGCTCCCAAAGCTCCTGTGGAGTTAGGCAGACTATTTACCGCTCCTCCAAGGGCTCTGCTTCTCCTGCCTTCGTGCCTGTCCGAACTTCTTTTCTCTCCCCTGTAGTGGCAATGCCACCCTTTCCTCCATCTCAGCCCACTCCTGCTTAGCATTACTGCTCCAGCTCCAATGCCACTTCCTCCTGGGAGCCTCCTTTCATCTGAGAGTGACTGCACTGTCACTGGTCATTGTCTCATTATTCTCTCATAGTGCCGTTCAGTTTCTCCAAGGTTGCTGGTATAATATTTCATCCCACTTCCAAAGTTCCTTAGAAAGGTTGAATGTCTTCTTTGTTATCTCTAATGTGATATTTAATATTATGTCTAATAAGGAACTCAACATGTACCTAATTGAGGGTATTAAGCAAACTCAACAATGAAAAATCAGGAAGTGGATCGTTTACTTATCCAAAATCACAGTCCCTCCTTATCTTTTAAAACTCTTTTTTTTTCTTTTTTTTTGTGCTGAGGACTGATCCCAGGTCCTCATACTTGCTAGTCAAGCATTCTACCACTGAGCTAAATCTCCAACCCCTAAAAATCTTATATTTGACTTTCGACTTTCCCCTGAATAGATCATCCCACTTCACCTGCCTGTAGCATAAGCATTAGATCTAGGTAAGTATTTTTTTTTAATTTTTTTATTATTTTTACCAAGAACATGTATTGGTACATTGTATACATAATGTTCATAATCAACATGGTTATTTTGTACCTGTACATGACACATCTTGGTTTCCCCCCCTTCCCCCCTTCCCCTCCCCTCCCTTCCATTCACCCGCCCCTTCCTATTTGCAACAAGTAGATCTAGGTAAGTATTTACTACCCCTGTACCTGTCCAGCCGGACCTCCTGCCCATCCAAACTCTTGAAAAGCAAATGCGTGAATCATTTCCGGCCACCAGGGGGCCTCATACCGCAACCTGGAAGAAATACTGTGGAAAGAATGCTATGGTAATGACTAAAATAGAATCAAATCCGGAGATAGCACTGTCTCTTCTAGCTGTGAGGAGTCGGAGGAGAAAATTTTCCCTTTGCTCAGCCCCCTATCCACTTCCCAAAGCCACCTTACAGTGGCTACCTCAGGGTTCTTCCAGTAGGGCAACAACTTGCCCTAGCTGGGGTGCCTCCCTTCTGTCACATTCAAAGCTGTGCACCCCTGCCAAGTTGTAAAGCACCAAGATAATTCCACCAACTGTGAATGATAATTCCCACGAGGAAAACAGACCAGGCTTGAACTGTAATCGCGATAATCACATTATCCTATAATATGTACTCACGGGGGAAGGTCTAGCTTCACAAATGTTTTGGTTATGTGCAGACAAGTATTAAATGTGTGCATAGACATTGTGCATGTATAAATGTATTAAAAAGATCATCTGACTTCATCCACCAGCATCAGGAATCAGCGATATCAATGGTAGGCTTGCCCCTTCCCCCTAGGGACAACTTCTAATTTAACCTGTGCAAAGGGTTTCTAGCTCAGTCTAGAACCACGAATCTCTGGATCTCTGCCCTCCCCACCTTACTTCTTTGTTAATCTGGGAAATATGGGCCAGAGAAGGTGCTCCGGGAGGTCATGTGGCGTTTTCACCCTGTTCACTCTCAGAGAGAGAGGGATGGAGATAAGTAGGCAAATGATAGATAGACAGTAGACTAATAAACAAGTTTTCTGCAAAGTATTATAGTCTCGAACTTTGAAAATGTCATTATGAATGCCAACTCTCCTGTTACACTAGCCAGGTGATCTCCAGAAGTAAAACCTCATCACTCAAACAGAATTAGTTACAAAGAAATGATTTCAATTTTGTAAACTAACAAGTACTACAAAGTTGCAAAATTGCTATTAATAATAACATGTAATGTTGACTTTGGCTTTTTTCTTCACAGAATGTCCCAGCATGTACTTAAACATCAAGCTGCCCTCTGTTTTGATTAAGTGGCTTTTACAGTCACTTTGTTTAACTTCTACATTATCCACACACTTTCCAGGCCCAAAATAATCTGGAGAAAGCAGCTGTCCCAAAGGTGAATAACAATTTAGATTTTTAAATGTTGTTCCAATTTTCAGCACTTCCACAGATATTGCAGTCAACATAAAGGAATACTGTATTTATTGTGGAAATTAACCAGGTGCCCTCAACAAAAAAAGAGAAATCTGAAGGGGAAATCTTCCTCTCTGTCCCATTTTCTCTTTCTCCCATTGGCTGCCCTTCAGAAAAGCGGACCACGGCATGACTCCACGGAGAAACAAAAGGAGTACGTTTTTGGCTCCTGACATTTGAGCTTCCAAATGCCTACATCCCTGTGCTTTGAGGCCTGTTGAAGGAATTTCTGTGGGTTATTTAGGTACACTTGTTTTTTGCATTACTTCCTAACCAGTACTTGATCTGGTGTGTAATGGGACTAGTACGCATCTGCTATTCGTTGATGGATCCCACCATATTCTGGGACTAGGAATGTATGTGTCCATTCTGCTTTGCAATTGAGGACACTGTAGTATCAGAGAGGTTAAGTGACTTATTTTATTAAGATCTCACAGCAAGCTAGACCTAGCCCGGGGACAAATTATTTGATGAGACCTTATAGTTATTCCAGTTTCTCAGACTTTTTGGGCTGCCATAACAATACCAAAGACTGGTGGATTTATAAACACCACCCATATATTTCTTACATTTCTGGCAGAGATCAGGTTGCTGGCAGATTCAGTGTCTGGTGAGAGCCTGCTATCTTGTTCCTAGACAAAGTTTTATTGCTGTGCCCTCACATAGTAGAAAGGACAAAGGCGTTTTCAGGGAGCTTTTGTATGAGATCACTAATCCCAATCCGAGACTTCACCCTCCTGACCTAATCACCTCCCAGAGGCCCCACGGCCTAATACCATCACATCAGGGCTTAAATTTCAAGATAGGAATAGGGAATTTGGGGAGGACACAAAGATACAGTCTGTAGCACCTCGTTTTATGTTTATGATTTGATAACTCAAGTCATTTCCGGAATGTCTCTTTAATAAAGGTATCTTTTCACTTACTTTCAAAATACTCTTATTAGACTACGATAGACACAAAAAAAGCTTACAGCTCAATGCATTTCCACAAACCAACCTGTAGAACAGACACACAGATGAAGAAACTAAATATTGCCAGCATCCCAAATGTCCCTTCATGTCTAGTTCCAAGATTTTTCTCTCCAGGAGCAGCCATTAATTATCCTGACCTCTAACACTTAGAGTTGCTTTTCTTTAATGTCACATAAATGGAATAATACAGTGTATACTCTTTGTGCCTGGCCTCTTCTCTGTAATATTCATGACATACTTCCTTATATTGTGTGTAGTTATAAATGCCTCATTTTGCTTGCTCTCTAGAATTCCATTGTATATGTACAAGGTCATTTTCTCACTCTTTCTAGTAGTGATAGGCAGTTGGTAGTTTCTAGCTTCTAACTAGCAGGGATAGTGCGTTTGGTAACCAGTTTCGGATATGGCCCCCAAAGGTCTCTGATACGTGCTATCTTCATACATGCACGGTCCCCTCCCACATTACCCCAGATTTAGTCTGTGTGACCCATAGCATAGGGCAGAAATGGTAGCATGTCACTTCTAAGATAAGGTTACAACAAACAATGAGGCTTTCCTCTGGGTCTCTCTGTCTGTCTCTCATTTACACTCTCCCCAGGTGCTTAGGGAAGCCACTGCCACGTCATGGTGATACACAGGCATTATGGGAGGGTTCACATGGAGAGGAACTGAGGCCTCTCAGGCAACAGCCTGTGAAGAGTTAAGGCTGCCAGTAACTATCTGGGTGAGCTTGAGAGTAGAGATTCCTCCATGGACTCTTCCACTGACAGTTTGACTGAATACTCGGGTCCCTACACAGCTGGACTCTCCTCTCCCCAGCCAGGGCTGCTCTGTGACCATCATGGGACCTAAGCACTTTTGTCCTTGTGGACTCCTCCCTCCATAATGGACAAAAAAGAATCCATCTCACTTATTGCCAGAAGAAAATTGTACCAGCACATACTGTGGGCCCCGGCACAATGCACACTGCTTCTAGTGGACCACTGGGCTCTGTACCCAGCTATGTCACGCCTACGTTACTGACTCACAGAAGTGGTGAGATAATAAATGATTGCTTTGCTGAAAATTGCTAATTGTTTTAAATTGCTAATTTGCTATGCAGAAACAGGGAAGAAATATTGTCCTATTATGAAATTTCCTCTGCATGACTTTTTCCTTCTAGATGATTTTTTTATTTACATGTGTACATGATTCTGTTGGGTACAGAGTTAGGCAGGGGATCCCCAGATGAAAGGATTAGGGGTGTGTTCTGCTGCTAGACAGTTGCCAAACATGGATGACTCAATTTTCTGTTCTGGCAGTATGTTAAAAAAATAGATGTCCTATGTCCTCAGTGATGTTTAATACTTTCCATCTTTTTCATTTTAGCCATTCCAGTGGATGAGTAACATCTCCTATTAAAGTATCTATTTGAGAAAGGGCATGAGACACCAGAACTCACGTTGCCCAAGGGCAGAGCAGGCTTGAGGTCAGGAAAGGAGGCAGAGTGGAAAAGGAAGATTTAAATTGGACTTTGCAGGAGAAAAGCAGCAACAGATAAAGTCTCAATAGACAAGTTCTCTGGAGACTTAACTACAGACTAGGAGATTCCTTCACCATCTTAACAACAATATTTATCCAGCTCCAAACAAATATCATGCTCTGAACGTGGAATATCTCATTTGATTTTCCAGTAACCCAATGGAGTAGGTAGAATTACTGTCTTCATTTTATAGATAAAAAAAATTGAGTTACAGATTAAGCCAACTAACTGAGATCCCACAGTCCCACCACTAGTATAGAATAGGGCCTGAGTTCAGAATCCAGAACTCACTCACTTGCCGACTATGCATATCCTATCTGGTGCACAGGAACCTTCAAATACCCGATTCTGGAATCAATGCCCTAGTTAGATGCTGAGCAACACAGAGTCAAGAGGCAAAGCTAAAGACTGAGGTCAACACTATTGTGAGAAAGCGGGGCTGACCTGGAGATGACAACCGGATCGTGCGCCTTCCACAGCCAGGCCTTCTTAGGACGGCCCCAGGTGGGTTTGTAGCATTCTGCACGCCTCACAGTGCTCTCTGCTGTTCGTGAAGATCAGATTGACTCAAGGTCCCGGCTGCGTCTTCTGGCACAGAAGCTGGGGCGTTTGTTCTTGGGATCTTTGCATTTCTCACGCAGGAAATTCAAGATTTAGAATAGGAGCCAGTCTCAGCCAGTGGAGGCAGGGTGTGCAGGTGTGAGAGGGAGTGCAGACCAGGGATAACCAACATGCTTTAGGAGGAATCAAGGAAGGCTTTCTGTGGGGTACTGACTTGATCAGACCAAGGTATGTAGAGGAGCGAGCCAGGGAAGGTGAGGCGAGGAGGGGCAGCTGGGAATGGCCCCACTGGGGACCCCCATGAGTGAGGGATACAAGGACACGAAGAGGGCTTGTCTCTCCCACCTTTCCACCTCACTGGGTCATTGCAAGATAAAAATAAAAGACCTGGTTAAGGAAATTTATCAACTGCAAAATTCTGTCCAAGAAAGGGGGTTAAGCATCTCCAGAGTCCACAGGGTTCAAACTGATGGCCAGAGAACCAAATGTTTGTGTTCTAATTCAACATCAACACTTCCATGTATAAGCATTTGGGATCATTAATGAAAAATATTATCATAATCAAAATATTTTTCTTCATCCTATCAACTACTATCTTCCTGAAGAGTTTATGGCACTGTGGTTAATGTACTTGGATTTAAAACCCAGCCTTACCTCTTACTCTCTGTATGTCTCTGCACATGTCAACTTCTCTATGCCTCATTCTTCTCATTAACAAAATGGGAATCATAATAGTATACCTCGCAGGGCTGTAGAAAGTATTCACTAAATTAATAGGTTAAGAGTGCTTATGTCAATGCCTGGTATTCAATATACTAGGATGTAAGGTAATGTAAATATTATCTCAAAATTTATTCTAGAGCTTGGCTGACCTTTGCTTTGAATAAGTATGTGTGACATAGAACTATAAGAGCTACAAGAAAGTTAGTTTACATGGGACACGAATAGAAATTATTTGATGAGTGAAATTGCAAGTACAGAGAGAAAATGGGTTGATGGAGAAACTCACTTTAGGCTATATCTGGCAGGAATCCATATCTCCAAATCTATGAATAATGTCAATGTTCTGTTTTCTCAGTAAGAAGCTGTGTTGTGCATATCACATCCAAGTTTACATATCCCCCCAAATAACCCTGATGCTTCCCAGCTTCCTGATAGAGGATGGGCTGTTTAGCACTTAGTGCTTTAATGTAGACACAGCGTTTTCGCTTGCATTGCCTGGCTCAGTCCTACCAGAAGCTCTTTGAAATTTCGTCTTTATTTTCACATGAGGAGACTGAGGTTTGGTGAGGTTCAATGGTTTCCTTTTAATCGAACAGTCCATGTGTGACAGAAATAAGACTCACACTCATGTCTGCCTCTGGTGGGTGCGAATCCTTCTTTCCATTCCCTCTTGCAGCTGCCTCATCAACCTCGTCAGTGTAGGCTCCTCTAGGATGCCCGCCCTCGGGTCCCATGCCCTTCTCCTTAAAGTAATGTAGTTAAGGACCTTTCAACCAGTCCTGACATTGCTTGAATCTATAGCTGTGTTCTTTATTATCGGGCTAGACATTTTAAAAAAAAAAAAACTACAGTGGCGAATTGAGATGTGCATCAATATCTAGAATAAGTGTAGAGTCTTAAATCATGCAGAAAATATGACATGATCACAGAGTGAGGTGTGCACATTGCTCACTAACCAACTCTTGTTGCTTTTGAGGTTTCTTCTTGAGGTTGTTTTGGACTTTGGGGTTTTGCTTTTTTTAATAGCGGAAGCTTACATCTCAATAGAACTCAAGAAATTGTCTCGACTGATGGTTTTCAAATGGCTGTCCACGTACCAGCTGCATCAGACTCGTCCAGGATCTCAAGAAAGAGCAGGATTCACTGGTGCTGGCTCCAAAGATTCTGGGTTGGTAGGTTCAAAGTAGGACTCAGGATTCTATTAAAAAACAAACAAAATGTCCCAGAAGTGCAAATTAATAACTGCAAGATGATACCATTTTGTTTCTTAATTGATTTACAATAATGTAGTAGACTGGAAAATATGGTGTTGGTAAAAGCAGACAACCAAGTCACGTGGCCGTATTTTCTTAAAATTTAAATTTGCATGATTTTTATTTAGACTGTCACACTTCTGAAAAATTTACCTGAAAGACAGAGATATAACAATATTACAAGAACATTTATTTCTGAATTTCCAACATTTATACACACACACTAAAAACTTTGACAGAATCAAGATGCATCTATATTATGAGTGCTGTGTAAGGAAATGAATGAAGCAGATTGGGGTGTACTAATATTAATTGGGAAGAATACAATACATTATGTGAAAAGCCACGTTTTAAACTAATATTTTCATGCAATATTCTTAAATAGTAAGTTGAAAGACCATGTGTTTAAACAAAGAAAAAATATAAACAAACACTCAGTGAGTTGTTAGGCATGTTTGCATCATGGGGACGTTGCTTCACGGAAAAAAAGATGATTTTTGTTTAGAAACAACAGAGGTTGTTTGAATCATCGGTTTTAAAATAATGTGGGTTGACAGGGGGAAGAAATGCTTGAAAAGACATTCAATGTAATGATCTTGTAAGCAATCTGGTAGGAGCAATGGTAGGGAACTGCTGATTCAGGCTAGTTCCTCACACTGAGTTCTTTTCCATTCGTTCTGTCATCTGCTCAGTATTTGCTGACCATGTACAACGGACCAAGCACATCTAGGTAACAGAAAGTGAAATTGTAAAGAGATGCACATTAGAATTGAATTAAGAGGAACCTGGCTAAGACAGTTCAGGTAGAAACCTTCTATTGAAACAATACAAACCTACAGAGCCAATTTCCCAATCTGAGTATCAATCACATATATTTGGATTCAAGCATCTCTGGTATCAAGATAGAATGGGGACAACATGTCTACAGTAATGGGGAATAAATACTTATAAGAGTCAAGCATAAAAATAATGAGAGTGTAACCTTCTTATTGGTTTCTCCATCCTTCCCAATTTAATTAAAAATTTTTATGAGCCTTATGTGTTTTATTGCACTAGTTGTAGTACAGCATCCATAAATTAATGAATAATTGGGACTACTCCCTATCTAAGAGGCAACCTCATCCTAAAAAATCCCTTGTCTGGGAACCTTGGAGCAGATCGCCCAGGAGGAGGGGAGCTTACGAAACCCTCTGTGTTGTTTTAAGATGAAATGGATCATCCAACATTGGATCGCAGTATGTCTGACACTCACTGCTTCAGATTCTCAAGCATTCGCACTTGGAAGTATGGGTCATGTCAAAAACAATAAAATTATGCTTTTGCTCCATGTCAGCTTCCTATTGGAAAAGCAAACAGGTGATTTTCCATGTCAAGTTCAAATACGGAATGGATGGTTTCTTGTTACTTGACTAGACTATTTGGTGATGGTTTAAACACTGGGAGCCTGCCAACCATAAATAAGTTGTGATCATATTGTCGTATGAACCCAGAAAAACAAATAGAAAATGGGGGAAGGGTAGAGCCAGAAAAGCTAAGTTTGGAGAAAGCAGGACTGTTACTTTGCGTGTTTCAGATGCCCAGCACGCGTATAGAACACATCACCTTTCTGCATCGAGTGTCCAGTCTAGAGAGCAGAGGTATTTGGAGGCCAGATTTGGGTTGGTACACTCCTCTGCAACTAGGCTCTATAATAAAAGTGCTTGCATCAGAGGAAGGCTGACAACACATTTTAGCACTTTCACAGTTCTAACTTAATCGTGGCAGGAAGCTTTTCTACCACTGGGAGAACAAGTTGCGTCACTGGGAACATCGGACTCCAGGATCTAGTGTCAATCACTTTGCCTAAGGTCATTAAAAAATACTAAGGTGTCTCCTTACCGCATAAAGCCTTTGCCCAAGTGACGATTGAGAGGAGACACATAGCATGAGAAATAACTGAGCAGGTGGATTTAAAAGGTACCTTTCTTGAGCAAAATGAGAGGAATGCTTAGGGGTTTATAAATCCAGCCTCTGGCCCGTCTTTCTTCACTGTCCAAGGTTCTAACCAGCAGGACTATTCTTTTATTTGCTTTGCCATTCTTGGTTGTGCAGAAGTCTCTTTGGCCCCAAGAAGTCTCTCGTCTGGGGAGTTAGACAAGCTTTAGAGAAAGGAAACACATCAGGTGAATTTCCAAGAGCAGCTTTCAAGGGAAATCTGCCAGGGACGGATATTACAGAGAACTGCCCACAGAGTAGAATAATATTTAGGCCTTGATTTGTGCGGGACAAGCTCAGGATATCAAATGGCAAGTACATTTGCTCATTTGATTTAAGAGATTCCTTGGTTGACTTGCTAGTGCCAAAATACCTGTGAAGTACCACTTGAGTGTCGCCTTTTCATCTGGGGTTTTAAATGTGGGTTCGGAGCTTGTTTTCTTTCCAGGCCAACGGTATAGTTTGAATCTCCAAAAAGAGGACCGAGGATGCCATTTTACTGTGTCATTCACAGTAGTCCAAACAACTTGGCTTGATGCACTAGGAAATATTTAACACCAGAAAGACCTCGTGTCGTTGAATTGGTAATTACTCACTAATAGATGCTTTTGTGATAGTTGAAAATGGGGGGATTACAAACGAACTGATACAGTGACTTTCACAAATGAGCCCCCACTCAGTTTCTATCTGCAGTCCAGTGGTGGTGTTTGAAGTCCCCAGTGAAAATAAAACCCTTGGACTTGGAGCTCCAGCTACCAGGGCATATTTTTAAATGGTTACGAAAGGAGTCTGAGTATTCAGTCTGGCAATGTCATAAATGCCAAGATTCCTGGGCTCTTTGGAGGGTGCTTGAGATTCGCCAGGCAGGTAAACACCAGTTACACTAAGCTTGGTCAGGAAAAGATAATACTATGAGTAGGGTAATAAGGAGGGCAGAGGGAGCAGATGGGCCGGTGAAGTGATTCCCAAATGCTAAAACAACAAGGTTAACCATATGAGAACTATTTGGAGGCAGAATTGGGGAACAAAATAGTACTTTTAAAGAAAAAAAGTGTATTAAAGAAAATTTCAAAACACACACTTAAAATAAGAGAAAAGAATATCATGAACCCCCTGGTTCCCACCACAGGCTTCCAGAATCATTGACTCCAGCCTTGGTTCAATTTTTATTTTACCTGCAACTCCTACTCCCCAGCAGATTATTTTGGAGTAAATTCCAGACGACATTAAATAGACGATTTAAAAGGCAAGCTTTTACGAAGTTTATGACTTGACTCTGTGTTAGTGAAGTTAGACACCGCATATCAAAGACCAGTCAGGATCAGTCATTTAAACACACAGTTTGAGAAAAATTGAAACACAACGGCTGCTGAGTTTTCATACTAAACATCAGTTGCATATTCGTTTTGTGGGGCTGGGGATTTAGCTCAGTGGTCGAGCGCTTGCCTAGCACGCACAAGGCCCTGAGTTCGATTCCCAGCACCTCTGCAAAAAAAAAAAAAAAAGAAAAGTTGGTAGTATTGTAAAAATTTCCTTGGTGGTGCTGCTGTGGGCTAGACAGTGGGTTATAACGCAGATAAACAGCAGGCCTGTGATCTTCCAGCAGGAGAAGCTGTGGGGCAACAACGGGGCAGTGGGGACAGCTAAATGCAGAAGGGTGCTGACCCCAGGAAAGGGTGCAAAATGCAGTGCGTGATTACAGGGGGTACTCAGGAACAGAGATCAGAGAGCCTCTGCCATTACTACGGTTACCATGTGGTCTGCAGCCAAGGCCACGCTTTGATCTTCATCCTTCAGACCATATTATTAACCTCCCCTGAGGGCTGCCCTTTCCCTCCCCACACACCCAATCTGATCTGGAATCTCAAAAGGGCAAGGAAGGTAGGGAGTGACCAAATAGACTCACTGCCCAACGAGGCTCTGCTGCTAGTCCCTACTTCGTCATCTATGTAAAGCAGAAGAAAGGTGTTGAAAACACAAAAAAGAACAAATACAGCAGCTCATTTTCAACATGTTTAGTATTTGAAAGTACAGATTCAGCAAAGACAAAATTAAAATGATGCTTAAGGACTTTGGGGTTTAATTACATAATGATGAATCACAGAGTTAACTTTGTCGTATCAAATTTCCCCAGTGCACTCAGCTACACTTTGATAAATGCAAACAAAGTCATATATTTAGGCTTTAGGGTTGCAATATTTAATCCAGTAGATTTTTTAAAACCCCTACAGTATACAAAGCATGAGCAAAGTTTAGTCATTGGGCTCAAAATGAAGCCGCCTAAAGGGGTTCTCAAAATAAGCAAACTCATGGACATAGTGCCACAGTAAAAAAATACAAGAAAAGGAAACAAATATGAGTGACGACAAATGTAATCAGCAAGGTATAAGGAAGGTGCAGAGCAAGGAAATGTCTCTTCATGAGAGTAGGAGAATGAATCCTGAAAGGCCCCCGGAAGACGTGGTATTGGACAGAATCTTGAAGCTGACAGTACTTGAGATTTCAGTTGGTAAAACTGGGTTAAAGGGAAGGAAATATCTTCAGGAAGAAGAAAAAGGAATAAAAAGAGTAGATGGGACATATTCAGACAAATGCACACTGCCCATATTGGTGGGAATGTGGGTCTTCTTAAGGGACAAGGAGGAGAATAGGACTTAAAGAAAAGTTAATTGCATCAAGGCAAATAAAAAGTATCACTGAGGAATAATGATATCCTAAAAACTAGAACCTAATAACCCACACACAAAACAGTAACACGTACACTAAGTGCTACAGTAAATTTATGTAGTTGTGACTTAATGCTGCATCTATATGGTTGTTTACATTGCTCGTTGTTATAAGCAAAAGGTACAATGCGGTATGGTCTGTAAGCCTGTGTAATGGCCTGTAAATTCGCGTAATTTCGGATAAATTTTAATAAAAATCTATTTTAAAAAAAGTATCACTGAGGGGATTAAATACACAAAATCAAGAGCAAAATTGCCTGGATCCTAGTTCCAATCCTGAGCTCAGTGACCTGGCAGCAGGTCACTGAGAGCTTAGATTTCAAGGTCTTTGTCTATCAAATCAGTACACAAACAGTACCGTCTCTGGCTGTGGTTGCTGCGTTATCTTACCAGCGGGGTACGATGACGTCTCCCTGGACTGCGGGGGAGGTAAAGCTATCGCAGCCCAGTGTGTCCAAGCAGGGGTGGAACCCAGTCACTCCGCCTGCCTTCCTTGAGGCGAGCTGGTTCCACGCAAATCTGAAGCCTGGAAACTCTCACGATAAGGAAAAGTCTCCTCTGAAGACAGCTTTTCTGTTGCTGTCAAGAAGGCACAGCTGTGTCTGGGCAGAGGGAGGCTCACCAGCGGCAGCATGTTTGCGCTGGCTTTAATGGGAGGGCCGCCCGCCGGTTAGAAGCTGGAGAAGGACCGTGCTCTGAAGCAGGAGGGCAAGGCCTTGCCATTTTCAGTCTGCTCGCTTCATACTGCAACCGACCCTCTCTTCCTTACACCTCGCAGCTCCAGGGCCCCAGGCGCTCTCCGGCTGACAAAAATCGCCAATGTACAAAGAAAAAAGGGGCGAGAAGCATACCTCCTCCCTGTGATGTGACCTGACAGCGTGCGGATGGGCGGGCCACCTCTCTGTTCCTCGCCTTTCCAGGTTATAAGAGCCTTTCCTCCTGGAAGGGGTGGGGCGAGGAGTGATACTAATTTAATGGGCTACAACTGGGTGTCTCTCCCTTGCCGAAAGGCCTAGCAACCTCTCTCCTGACATTGGGATTGTGAAGAAAGCATTCACAAGGGTGATTATCTAATCAAGCAATCAACTTGGGTCCAGGAAGCAAGAATTAGAGGACTCGAAAAATCGAAAAGAAAAGAAAAAAGAAGCCTAAATCATTAAATGGTGCTAGCAACTATACGCTGAATGATTTTTGTACACAAACACTATTAAGATTTCACATAATTATTTGTAAACAGCCCCCCGACAAGACTGGCAGATATTTATCACAACTACTTCCCTGCGAAGGATCTTGCCCCCTTCTGCTTCTCAGTCACTGCACCATCTACTCTAATTTTTTCAATCTGTGGTTTAGGGTAAGGCGTTTTTTTAAAAATGCACATTTCTGAGTTCCACCTCCTACCTGTGGCCTCAAGATTTCTAGGGGGCGAAACCCAGCAATCTAAATTTAAAATACCTGTCATTAGGAGAATTTTGAGCACAAGATATTTCTAAAATATAAGCAATTACTATATACCTATCACTCACCTTTAATATCTACCAACTTGTGGCCAATCTTATTTGAATACTATCCCTATTTCTGAGTATTTTGTAGTAAATCCCCAATATCACTTCAACTATAAATATTTCAAGGAGTATCTCTAATTGACAAAACTTTAAAAAAAATCTAACCACGAGTATTAAACCTATCAGTATTTCCTTCATACTAAATATCTAGTCAGTGTTCAAACTTCCCATAGTACCCTACAATTTTTAAAATTTATGTTGTAAACTATACACAAAAATTTACATATTTATGATGACCGTGTGATATTTTCAAAATGTATACATTGTATAATAGTCAAATGAGAATAAGTACATCTACATACTGAAATGTTTGACCTTTCTTTTTAGTGAAAACATGCAAATTCCTTCCTTCTAGTTTTTTTGAAATATAGAGCATGTTGTCAATATCCGTAATCATTTCTCTGTACAATTCTCTCACAATTTTTTTCTAGCAAAAACCAAATAATTCCTTACATGAGAATTACCTGTTGTATCTCTTGTTTCTTTTACTCCATCACCCTTCTTCCCTATGAAAGATCCTGCCTCCCTAGCATCTTATTGTTGAAGAAACTGGGTTATTTGCCCTATAAAATCTCCCATGGTCTGTTTATTGCTAGTTATATCCT
The DNA here is from genome assembly GCA_004026905.1 of Hystrix cristata. Lineage (NCBI taxonomy): Eukaryota > Metazoa > Chordata > Mammalia > Rodentia > Hystricidae > Hystrix > Hystrix cristata. The sequence continues at coordinate 9,800 of PVJO010005383.1, read as the reverse complement.
TGTGGTATGTTCTGTATCCTTTTGATCTCTGCATTTCCTTTCATTTATGCTATAATTAACTTTGTAACTTGTTATATGTTATATGTCATTTTATGGCTTATTAATAAGTACATAATAATAATTTCTTTACCATCTGTCAAATGCACAACTCTAATGAGATTCAGAGTTAATTTTTTTGGCAAGGATATAGCTGGTGTGAAGTATTTAGTACTTCCATCTGGGGGCACTAAATGTCTGGTTGTCTATTTGTAATCTTAATACCTATTGCTGATAGTTGCTCACATCTGTGGACTCATTGGGACTGTGGTTCTTTATTCTTAAAGCCGTCCAGGTGAACTTTACACACTCGAAAGCTCAAGGATTCCATTCTAGCTGTTCTTCCATACAGCAGGTAGAGTTCTACAAAACAATAAATGTTCCGCCATCTTCATAAAGTTTTCTAACCATAACAGATTGGGGCAACATGAGACATCCCTTTGGCATGCAGGAAAACTTCACAGTCAAACCTTCGTCTCCTGGGAGCTCCAGGACCTGCCATCCCTGCCACGGATAACAAAATCCACAGGTGCCCAATTCCCTTAGATAAAATAGTGCACATTCTCCTGTATATTATAAATCATCTCTCTCTAGATTATTTCTGATATCTGATACAGTGTAGTTGCAATGTAAATAATTGTCATACTCTATTGTTTAGAAAACAATTAAGAAAAAAGCCTGCACACGTTTAACAAAGATGAAATTTTTAAAAATATTTTTAATGCATATCTGCTTGACTCTCCAGATACAGAATCCACAGGTGTGGGGGGCCTGCTGTGTCGGGAGCCAGGAGACAAGCCACTTCCGCAAAACTCGTGACTTCCGTATTCCCAGAGCCCGCGCGCGCCAATAGTAAAACCCATCCCACCTCCCCGCTGTTCATATCTCGCCACCAGCGTAGAACTAACCAACACCTAGCCACCCTATGACACATCTAGCCCTGCCCCCGCTTGCCCCGACTATATATATCCAGCTACAGCAATAAAATTTTTGAGGCTTGATCAGAATCCCGTCTTGCCTCCATTCTTCGCGCTCCTTGTCCCTTCTCATTCTTCTAGGTGGTCTCCTCGATCTCCCGTTGTTGTCCCGCGGGTCGGGACACTGCTGGGTTAGCCTTTGCTTTATAAACTACTGGTTTTCTTAGATATGAAATTAACATGATCATTGCTTCATAGGTGGACCCATTATAATATTACCTAACATTTACAAAGAAGCGAGTTTGGGGCTAGCTCAGAAATTTTTATCAATGAGTGCATGATCTGAAGATTTGGCAGCTGTGGCCCAGGCACTAGAGGCCACGTTGCTGCCCTAGTCGGGTATGATTCCAGCTTTCCAACTCTGTTTCTTCCTACCGTCCCTCCCCACGCTGGACGTTAGCTATTCCTTAGTGTTCCCATGTTCTTTCATACCTTGTCATTTCTCATGCTTACGCTGTGCCCGCAGTATACTTTTTATACTTGTTTCTCTAGAAGGTAGAATTAATTCTAGAAAGGAAGAACAAATTATGAAATAAAGCAGTGGGATGGAGAGAGTACATACACATTTTGATCATTAGGAGGATATAATTTAGATATTTTGCTCATACACTGAATAACATTAGCCGACAATATCTGTCAGTTATCATGTTTGTATCATTTTATTCTCACCCGTAATTATATGACTCTGTAACATGGCAACTGAAACTGCTCCCTCATAAACAAAGTCTTATAAAGCTTTTCTTTGTGCCAAATCCAGTGACTTCCCCATTCTATACCTTCTCCATTGTGCATAAGCCATACCAAATTAAACTATTGCAAACACTTCGGAAGATAAAAACCAACAGGATTTAATACTAATTATTTACGGAAAGGGGGAAAGAAGAAAGAATCAAACATGGCACCCAAGTTCCTGACTTAGAAACTGGATGTATGATGGTCCCATTCTAAAGATAGAGGTTCAGCAGAGAAAGAAAACTGGGGGGAGGCAGGATGGGCAAACGATCCTTCAGTTGGAAAAATGGAGTTGGGTGTGTATACTTTATCTTCTAGAGCAATATGGAAGGGTTGAGGGAGTATCAAGTTTACAGGAATTTTCCTTTTTCTTTTTCCTTTTCTCTTGAAATTCCTCCTCTATCCAAATATCCAACTCCATGTCAGCATGCACTCCCTCTGGTATCTTTATGGAAAAGATCTTTGGTCCCAGGTGTACTCTCACAGAGACTGCTTGAGCTACTATTCTTAAAATGACACTATCATCTCAATCAACACAAGAAAAGGGCAAGGCCCTAACTCCTACAGTACCATTCTCAGAAATACTTAAAATTTACTGAAATGATGATACAATAAGAGAGGAATTGCAAAGGGGAAACCAACTTCAAATTTAAATCGTGACTGTTAAAAGAGACCAAGATAACAGTATCATGGGAGAAGCTCTTCCGGGGCACAATCTCTGCTGTACTCTCTGGCGGTCCTGACTCTACTACACCGAGAGTGGCTGTTCTGGGGGGGGGGGAGCTTTTGGCTTTTGAATTAAGCCTTTGGATTGCAAATAACCTTGCTCCCTTGGGATTCTCCACCCTGTTCCCAGATCTATCCCCATCTTCATTCCAACCACAACAGCATAATTGTAAGGTCACTATAATTCACAGTAATTTTCCTAAGATTTATTCGCTGAAGAATGGTATCTGGTGGGGGGTACTAAGGGAGGTGACAGGCACTTTGGCAAGAGAGTCAAGGGTGGACCCTCGTACTTTAACCACAGTCATTTTTAATAAAGCACTATCAGTGTGACATCCGGATATGCTTTCTTGTCTTCCCAATTTTTAAGCAAATAGATTTCGGTTCAAAGCACACATGTACCCCCTCACACACATGCACATATGCTTGCGTTCTCAAAAATGAACATTAATATTAAGAAAAATATGGTCTAGAGCCTTATAAGAAACGTGAAACTTCTTCCTATATAAACATATTCTTCAGGAGACTATTACCAAGGGGACAGTATTTCATACATGCAGAGCTGTTCCCACTCCTTTGCTTACCCTTCTTCTAAAGGTTGTCCAAATATAGGAAGAGAATTTCTTAGCCTCAACTCACAAAGCCACGCTCTGCCCTCCTGTGGATGAGATGGACGTGATGTGGATTGAGAGATGGTTCTTCCAGTTCATTCCCTTGTACTAACAATAAAATGTGGGGAAGATACGCTTAAACCATGGAGACAGCAATGAAAGTAAACTATTTTAGTATTGGCTAAGACCTTGGGGTAGCATATTCTCACCCCAAAATAATTTCCCCCCAAGTCTCTAGGACTTCTTTGTGAAGTGTGAAGCTAGCTCCTTCCACAGCCATGCTGGCTCTTGGAAATCTTCTGAGGACGTCCAAAAATGCCTCTCTAGTCAGTGTTTGCGATCATAGTAGTAAGTAGTAGTGATTACTTTGCATCCAATGAGAACCCAAGATAAAACAGATATTGACACTGGCCTTCACACTGAACTTTTGCCCAAAATCACCCTTCCAGCTGTCTATTCCATTAGCAGGTTTGCTACCTTAAAACCTAGTATCACTTTCTGGCTCCGATGATCCAGACCTGGAAAGATTACAACTCCCACTTCCTAGGCATCGAGGTCTTTTCCTGTGTCTCCTTCCTCTGTATGGCCACTCTATTTGCACACATCTCTATCTCAATTGTTAATGAATAAATTCTTGTATAATATGCCCATTTGCACGTCCGTCTTTCTCGGTTGCCTGTGAATTGCAGGAAGGCAGAGACTTGTAGTGTTTTCTGATTTCCCTCCCTTCTCCTTTCTGTCTTAGCACAGCGGGAAACCCAGATTAGGTGCACTGCGGCTGCTTTTTGAATGGACCATGCAGTCTATGAGAGCCTGCAGTTTGTTTAACCTGCTCAGCCTGGGGCAATAGGCAAGAAGCATCTTCATGGTTATTTGTCCTACTAAGTTTCACCTGGGAGAAAAATGTCACAAGAAAAATGTTACAAAAACAATTGGCAGATCAGGCACAATTATCATCTCTAAACTCTGTTCAAGTGGAATGATTTTTCTCTCTAAATTTAATCTGGCTAAACCATTCTGGATTGCTGTGATCTTGTTTGTTTTCCCCTCTCTCCTCCGCATCAGATTGCTGAATCACCCTGAGACTTTTCTCGGTGAAGCGGGCTGAGGCTCTCGTGCCCCAGCCTTCCCATGCTTGGGCCACTGGGTTGGGAATGAAGGCACCAGTTAATCGCCTTTGTTCCACACATGGGTTTTGGAAGTCTTGGAAGCGTGTAGCCTGAGTAAGGAGTCGCTTTTACCAGCTGAAAGAAAATCACAGAATTCAGGCTGGAGACCAAGCAGGGTGGAGAACTCAAGCCTGCCCCACTCAGCTGCCTCCCATTCAGCTGTGGGGAGCTGGCTTGGTTTGTGAATCTAGTTAGCAGCAGCGTTCCTGGAAAACTGGCCTAGTGCTGAGCTTTCTTGTGAACTTCATCCACCTGTCATGTTGAGACTTGGAGGGGAGCCAGGACAGGCAGGAAATAATAGGCTGCAGGATGCCGGTGTGTGTCAGTGGCCCCGACCCTCCCATTCCTGCACACAGATGAGCTGGAGGCCTGCAAGGCGTCACCACTGCTGTGGGTGGGCTTGAGAGGTCACACAAATCCTGGCTCCGGGAGGAGGAGCCCAGAAGGGTAACAGAGGTTCAAACTCTCAGTGGGCCTCTCTTTGGGACTGCGGAACTGTCTCTGCAGGGAAATGGCCCTGGGTATGGCACGGACACATCCCTTTGTTCTCACTGACCTCATCCTGCACACATGAGACCGATTCTCATGCAAAGGAGAATGCCGGGGGCCTTCCTATCTCCACCCCTTCCCCTGGCTTCCCCAGCCAGTCAGAGAGCAGACTGGGGTGACATCGACTGGTTAGAATTACATAAAACTTCCCTTCTCAACTCCTAGACTCTCAGATTCACATTCTGTTTGTTTTAAATTTCTGAATGATTTCACTCTATCCATTTGAGCACATGCACACACTCTAACCCTCTTCATTCCTGTCAATTAAATTATATATTTTCTCTTAGCAGGTTTTGGACAATGAGGTGGAAGAAACATGGATTCTGGAGGGTTTCTAATTAATTAATTAAAATAGCCAACACTGGGCACGTTGGAAATATTTCACTGTATAAACAAAGAACTCTTGAGTGGGTGGGGAGCCATATTCATGCATCACAAATCTTCTGAGAAGAAAGAAAATGGATCAGATAATTCTTTCTCTTTTCAAGCCTTCTTACCAAATATTCTACTAAGAATGATGAATAATGAACACGGGAGTTAGGCCTTTACTGTCCTTGTGCACCTGGGTACTGGGGACCACCTACTGTCTATAGATTCAGCTTATATTGGGAAAGTAAAAAGATGATCGGTCAGAGTGCCTCAAATTTTGTGTATGTGAATGTAAGAATTTTATTACATTACAATTTGACTGGGCCATGAGATACCCAAATATCTGGTTGAATAGTATTCTGGATATTCTTGTGGGGTATTTCTAGATGAGATAAACATTTGAATGGACAGACTGAGATGAGCATCAGCAGGTTTCCCTCTCTGATGTGGTAATTAATCATTGTATAACTGAGCCCAATAAAAGGCTGAGTGTGACAGTTCTGTCTTGCTGCCTGTCTTTGAGCTGTAATGTTGGTCTCCTGCCTTCAGACTTGGAATTAAACTGGAATTTACACCATCAGCTCTCCCAGTTTCCAGGCCTCCAGATTCAGACTAGAATTATGCCATTAATCCTGCTGGGACTTCTCCACTTTCACAATTGTGTGTGTGGTTTTTTTTTTTTTTTTCTTTCAGTACTGTGGATTGAGCCCAGAGTCTTCATTGAGCTAGATCCCCAATCCTTCTTTTATTTTTTATTTTGAGATACTGTCATGGCTTATATCTACATGTGCTCCCAAAGTCTCCTGCTTTCATAGATGTGGCTTTTGGGAGGTGGCCTGGTCATACATGATACCAGATTAAGACTGTAGTAACTTGATCACTCCACTGATTGGATTAGTATAGATCTAGGTGTGGGTGAATGGATTTTTTGAAGACAGATGAGCTACCTGGAGTATGAGTGCACCCACCAAGAGGGTTGTAGCCTGAATGGAATAAAAAGGAAAAGGGAGGCTGCTGCTTTTTTCTGCCTGCTCTGCCATGGACTGTTTCTTCTCTGCCATGCTGCTCTCCTTGGAGCCAGCCAACTATGGACCAAAACCTGTACACATTTTGAGCTAAAATAAACCTTTCCTCTTCTAACTTCTAGGTGTCAGGTATTTTGTCTCAGCAATGAGGAAGCAACTAAGACAGACACAATCTCACTAAATCATTACATTGTCCAGGCTGTACTCAAACTCTTGATCTTCCTACCGCTGCTTCCCAGTGTGCTGGGATTACACATATGCACTACCACAGTTAGCTGCTAATTTCTCATAGTAAGTTTTAAAAATCTGTATCTGGCTCTCTACTATATCAATAAATATCTATATACCTATCCAACTACACAGATACCTCAGTTGTCAAATGGTACCAAGCTCGAACTTTCCACTACTGGAACAGCACATTTCAAAAAAAAAAAAATATATATATATATAATATATATATATGTTTGGTGCTCGTAACTTTGCTTGATGGTTGAATCAAAAATCCAACTTGAAAAAAACCTGTATGGGCTGAGAGTGAATCACGCATAGAGTCTTGTTGCAGACACAAAGGGGCGATGCTTCAATCTAAGCACCACTCTTACCCAGACAACCTGCTTGTGTTAATACATTAAAACATCTGTCATCGTGCTATTTTTTGCACTCTCTCTGCATAAAATATCACAGCCATGGCTCCAAAGAGAGTGATACCAGCAGTAAAACTAAGAAGAATACTGTGAGAACCACAACTAAGTTAAAGAAAGAAATCATTGCAAGATTTGTTAAAGTTCTCTAAAAATAAATTTATTAAGTGTAATTTTTGGGTCTCAGAACCAATTATTTGGTTTTCCATTATTTATTATGGGAAAAATATGTTCAGTTCTGGAACTTTTTTGTGTTCAAACACAAATTTGGAACAAATCAAGTTCAACCGAGGTATCACAGTGTGTACCCAGAATCACTAGGCAGGTGACCTTGTTAAGGGGCTATAAGTTGGGACGGGACTTAAGAGTCGGCATCCTGTTAAGGTCCCACAAAATATTAATGTCGATAATTCTCAGACCACAGTTTGAGAATCAAGCCTATTTTTAGCTAGAAATTTGCTTTCTGAAGATATATTCTTAGGAAACATTAGTAATAAAGTTTTATGGGAGCAGGAAGTTTTCATCTAAGAAAGAGGATTATATCATGAAAAAGGAGTAATTGAGAACAAAGGAACCAGGGTTATATTCCAAGCCATGTGTGATCATTAATCATGATATGTTAACAGGTTTAGGAAACACCGAGCAGATTAGTAAAGCACACTTGCAGAAGTGTCTGTGAGGTATTTTCAGAGATGATGACTGGCATGTAAGCCAGCAAACTAAAGGGGGAAGACCCATCTCAGTTATGGGTGACACCAACAAATAGGTGGTATTTTGGATGGAATAAAGAGAAAGAAGGAAATTGGCATGTGCTTTTTGAGGCACTCCAGGATCCTCCAGTGGGTAAGACTTCTGCTCTCTTTGTCTGTAGACATCAAACTCCAGTTCCCTCAGGTTTCAGTATAGACTCATGCCAATAACTCACCAGTGAGCTTCCAGGCCTTCAATCTTAGACTGGTGCTGCGTCGCTGAAGTCTTTTATTCTGCAGCTTTTGTGTCCTTGAGCTGAACAGCTACTCGATGCTCTGGTTCTCCATCATACAGACAGCCATCGTGGACTCTCCCACCTCTGATCCTGTAAGCCTACCTACTAAATCCTCTCATATAATTATACATGTATTTTCTATTGATTCTGTTCTTTTAGACAGCCCTAACCAACACACCATGCAACCAGCTACCCGAGTGACTTTGGATAAGCTATAATCTCTCTATATACAGTAAAAGATAACAGTTAACTAAGTCCCCAAACTTTTTACACAGAACTGGTTTATTTGGAAAGATTTTGTTCACTAAATACACCGGAAACAACAGAATGACTCACGTGCTCCTATCCCAGTAAGTGAAAAAATTTCTATTTGTCTCTTTGAAATTTAGAAAATGTGTCAGAGTTAAACAGAAACACCCATTTGGAGACTACTGGATTCTGCAGCGTCTGCGGCCCCTTCTTCACATGACATCTTTGAAGCTAAGTGGCATGCACAAAAGAGAAAGAGGGATGGATTTTCATTGCATGACAAGTATATATTTCTACCAGCAAGGATTGGATTAGTGCTGGAAACACTGAGAATATTTAACGATGGGCAAGTTATCGAGAGAAAACATTTAATCTCCTTCTTCATAAAACATTAGGAGGGAGTAGGAAAGCACCAGACTAGGTTCTGTCTAGAAGCAGAATCCATAGCTGTGTGACTATAACTGTTCTATATGACACCTGCCTTGTGTTTCTTACAGCCCCAGCAGGAGACAAGGGACACAATCAAATTAGGATAATTCAAAGAGTATCTCCATTAATCATGATATATCAACCTGAATGGATTAAGAAATCACTTATGCATTATTAAAGTAGAGTTGTGGGTGTGTCTGTATGTGATTGACATGTAGCCCAACAAACTAGGGGGAAGATCCATCTGTGATGTGGTGGCACCAACCGATAGGTTTGTAGACTGGATAGAATGAAAAGGGAAAGAAGAAGGAAGTTTGCTCATTTCTGGAGAGCCCCAGAAGACCCAGAAGAGGGTCCAGAAAGGAACTATTATCAAGCTTCCTCAAGGATAGTGACCAAAGACCTGTTACCACCTACATCTCAAAGGTGGGAGGAGCAGGAGTGTGGGGGAATCTGAAAATGAGATAATGTAGAGGATTAGACTGAGAAGAGCAATAGCCAGCCTAAGCAGCTTACAGGAAAGGCAGTGGAGAAATACACACCCGGACGTCACTCTCTTCCCTCTTCTAGTTTCCTAGAATCATATTATCTATTGGCCACATCCCCTGGAAGCCAGAGGGGTCCCTGAAAGTCAGCTTCCTCAGATAGAGGAAAGGGTGGGCATGAGTGTAATTGTAGAGAGGGTCTCATGGAGCAACTGGAAAGTATATGGCACACTCATAAACTGTATTGTGCATTAAATAATTAGGTATTCTTTTGTAAAGAGAAAATCTGTATGTTTTTTCATTTAAACTCGGTTTTTACCTTTATTTTTTTTTAATTTTTTAATTATTTTTACCAAGAACATGTATTGCTATATTGTATACATAATGATCATAATCAACATGGTTATTTTGTACCTGTACATGATACATCTTGGTTTTCTCCCCCTTCCCCCTTCCCCTCCCCTCCCTTCCATTCGCCCACCCCTCCCTATTTGCAACAAGTGTAATTACACTTTACCATTTTTTCCCCTTTCATCTTACTTTTCTTTCAACCCTCCTCTTTTATCCCCCTTTTCCCTATCTAGTTCTCTCTTTTGAATACTATCTCTCTTTTTTCTATTTTTTTAAACAAAATATCTATTCTACCCCTTTGTCCTTATTTACACTTATGGTTTCTCATATCAGAGAAACAATTCGATGTGTACTAATAAGTGTCTGATTTATTTCACTTAATAGTATGTTCTCCAGGAACATCCATTTACATACAAATGACTCTAGTTTATCCTTTTTTATGGCGGTGTAGTACTCCATTGTGTAG